>SZWC01009526.1:73044-97264 GCA_023375785.1 Penium margaritaceum
GGGGGGGGGGGCTGCTCCTTACTTCTTGGGATTCCAGACGTAGACGGGCCTTTTCAGCCAGAGCCAACACGTCCACAGAAGCAGGGCCCTGCTGTGACCCTGGTTGGGCGTCCGACGCAGCAGCAGAGGCTGCTGCCACGAAACTTCTGCCTCTCGCTGAAGAGCTAACCCCAGCTGCAGCAGGGGGCTGCTGCGGCCGCAGGCATGCGGAACGGGATGATGTGGAGGGAAGAGAAGAGTAGTAGGTGCAGCAGCAAGACGAGGAGGGGGAAGAAGAGGAGGGGGAAGAGGAGGTAGAAGGAGAGGAGGGTAGTCTGCCGATGTGTCTCGACGTGAGGGAGAATGCGGAGGGGCACAGCACCCGCAAGGGAGAGGCGATGAAGGCCGCCATGGGACGATGTAACGATGTAACGATGTGACGATGTGACGATGGGATGTAACGAGACGACGACGTTTGTCTGCCTAGAAGAGTTCGTGCTCACGGAAGTAGTGCCTGCACGAGACTCACGATCCTCTAGTTCTTGGCGAATACTTTCCCGGAAATTTCGTACTAACGACCCAGGGAGTAACTACATAGGCGGTAGCACAATCTACCCCTGTTTTGAAGAATAAGCCTCATTCCCCCACATCAGAACAACAGATCTCATCCGCCCTTGCCTCGGAAATATAGACCTCATCCGCCCCTGCCTCAAGACAATATTCCAAATTCTCCCATCTCTGGAGAATAAGATTTTTTTCCCCGTGATCGTAACCACTATGGAGAATAAGCCCCATCCACCCCTCGCACCAGTCGAGATTTCCTTGTGACGGCATATTGTTCATTTTCTCAAACCAAATGGTATATTCATCTTCTTTATAATGTTTTATATGCTTTGCTATAATTTTCATCCATACACACATCATGTGTTTAAGCGTTTCAAACAAGAAGGTCGAGCGTGTACAATGGTCAAACCTTTTCTCCTAATATTCGTAAAGTTTGACGGTGTAGTTTTAGGATGCGAATGCGGGTATGTAATAATTCTACACATTTTCATGTCGATTTCACTTGGTTGCATGCCAACAATTGGATAGCGTGGTGGGCGCCTTGTGAAAAGTTGTACTCATCATTCTTTTTCCAAAACACATTTGTGACGTTTAGGGTCTACGAACGTGTTGCAACACATGCGGTGGCATGCGTACGTACTCAGAATCATTACACATTGCCGAGCCAGTTCACATCACATTGACAGGCCACTCAGATTGCGCCGCAGAAGGCTTCGAAAATTGGCAATTTCAGCATTGCCATGCCTGGTTAACCTGAGCAACATCATCCACATTTCATTTGCTACTGGTCATTAAGGACATATGCAAGGGTACTAGGTAACATGGTGGGGTATGCATTGTAGTAAAAACTTTCCACACCTCTCCTTAGGTTTTAACGTCAATTCAACTCAATGTGTCGTCTCTATTGATGGTGACTCAGCACTGGGTACTAGGCCATTGAGTTTGTTGTATTCGTTGTTCACACCGTGGTGGTGACAACCCAACATGCCTATGATACAACTACATCGTGTGTGATGCTAGTAGGGTTTTCAAAGAAGAGCATTGTAAGCCTAATTACGAAAGTAGATGAGGTATTTAACATGTTTGAATTGTGGGGCATATTGGACAAATTGCAAAAATTTGTTTTAACCCTGGAGGTGTAGCCACTCATTACAAATATCAGTCTTCACGTCAACTTTAGATATAATGTTGTCACACAAACTACCATTGATTAGTTTTCTTATATTTACGTGGAGTATGAAATAATCTATGAAAGCCACAACATTCCATGCACGACGTCACTCCACTTCCAGGAGTAAAAGACGGGTCAAAATGTGTACGCTACTTGCAAATGGATGCTCTCACATTGGGGCTCTATTTGGATGGAGAAAATTCGATGCCATGAGAAGAAGAAAAGAAAAACATTTGATGTGGTTTGAGACCAACAAGCTGATCAACCCTCCAAACTCAGCTTAGCGCAAATTTTTGAGGTGAGTTAAGTTCGTTTGGTGTGAGAGGGGCCAAAGTGTGTGGCAACGAATGTTTTTTGGCTCACCTCATAGAGGTGGAAACCTGCACTTGCAAGCTTTAGTGGAACATTTTAAAGGCAAGCTGTTGTTTCACATACGGTAAAAAACCATTGGCGGTACCCAAAAAGGGCCCTTCCAAGGGTTATGTGGGAGTCACACCCACTAAAATCACCCTTATTAAAAGTGTCAGAACAATTTCAGTGACGAAAGAAAGGGTAAGGGTTGGGAAACCTGTTGGGTAAACCTTATCCCAGAATACAATTTTTTGAATCTTATGGATTACATTGTGCATCACAAAGAAAGAAGAATTTGGGTCCCAATTCAAGATACCTAGGTTTTTGAGCGAGGTAAAGATTGTTTGAGATCTTTGATGTGACTAGAGTTGTACGAAGAGAAAGGCATGACCTAGAATGTTTTTTATGAGGGAATGAAGATATGGTGGAGGGGGATGTTGAGATGTGAGAGGGCTTCAAATCGATGAAGCCACATCCGTTGGAGGTAGGATCTTAGAAAGAGGGCCCATATGGGGGATTTTCTTTGTAGTTGAGGTAGAGAAAGAGGATTTCTTGGCTGGTAGAAGGGTGACTGGAAACATAGTGTAGGGAAATCCACTGTAAGAGCTTTTTAACCTTAGCAACATGGGGTAAGTCAAAGAAAAAATGAAGCATTGTTCCCTCGTGGTTCCAACGACGATAAGGGCCACAATCAGGGAGGAAGTGGTATCTTCTTCGTAGTTGGATTCAACGTAAGAGTATGCCTATACAAACATCCCTTACATTAGGATGTAGGATTTTGTGATGAAATATTGGTAAGATATCTTTCTTTTTGGGGGTTGTGTAAAGGTAAGGGAACATTTTGAGAGTGGGGCTGTTGTATTTTTAGGGCCATTGAATGTGCTAAGGAGATGACGGGTGGAAGGGGGGGTTGGGAGATGGTGGAGAAGCAATGAGTTGGGAAGAGAGAAGATCTTGCATGGGTCATGTCCGTGCTCTCTTTAACAATTGTGGGTACTAATGCAAAAATTGGAAGGTGGACCCATCAAAGTCGGCGATGTGGGAAAATGGTGTGGGTTATCCAATCCATTGCAAATCCCGTAAATGGAATAAAGTAGGGTGAACTTGTATGGGTGAGTTCAGTTCTATTGGTGGGTATTGGGCTGATCTCTGAAACATGAAGTAGTCAAAAAGTTGGGTAAGGTTATTGGGGAGATAAGAGATCGTAGAATTGTCTTTAATTTTATCGGTATGGAGTGGTAGATTTTACTTAGGAGGGGAACAGCGGTTGGGATATGTCCTAAAGAGGCAAGTTGCATGGTTGTGCACTTTTGAAAGCCAAGACAAGGAGTCTTACAATTAGTCACTGTGAAACACACACATTTGGGACCCATCTTTCCAAGAAATAGGCCTTTCACATAGCCTGCACGCCATGTTTTCCCCATGGTTGAGGTATGTATAGCTACGGGGCCCTCAAAGAGAAATCGTGCACAAAAGTTGCTTCCTACTTTGTGACTCTTGATACCAAATGTGAGAGTCAACACGCACCAAGAAATATGTTTGAAGTAACTAGGAAAGGCATTCTATTCATTCATTTTTATTCAAGTGCTTTGAGAGGGCGTTTTTTAGGGAAAAGATGTGAACCTAGGCAGAGAGACATGAAAATCAATGTCCACAAAAATCAATGATGAACTGGATTTATGTAATATGACTTATGAAACTTCATGTGAAAATATCACTTTACACAATCTAAATATCATCATCATTTTTTTGACAATATGGCTGATATATTCATGCAAACATGAACATAAGCCTGACACATCCGTGAGGTAAATATTAACCACGTCATCTCCAAAACATTTAAAAAGAAACTATGCTTTGCCCGTTGCATGGCCATGCCTGATCGGCGATGCAAGTCGCCGATCGAGGAAAGCGAGGGGGATGATGTGTCACCCCCCTCGTCGCAAGAATCGCGATCAAGTGATGAGCCTTTTGTTTTTTTTTGGGACTGGCAAACCCCCATTCGCGGATTTAGGGTTTTCTATGTTTGCGTGTGCGAAGCCCACACAAAAAAAACCTACATCCACGAATGGGGGTTTGCGAGTCTCCAAGAAAAACAAAAGGCTCATCGCTCGATCGCAATCGAGCAGAAACTCCTGTTTTGAGTTTTTTCAACAAACAAAACCCACTTTACTACATGAAAACCGCTTTCAAACCCTACCCCAAATTACAATCAGGGTTGTAGGGGTCTATTTTTGCGTGGGCTCCTGCTAGGCCCCACACTAGTGGGGCCCATAAGGTTCCCTTTCAATACATGGGGTGTTTTAAACCTCCCACTCAAAATCCTCACGAAACTTTGTGAAACAATTCACAAACTATGAAGGGTTCTATGATTTTCCTTTCATGTCTAACGATGTCAGCATGCTGTCCCTTGATGGCATACTGCGTCGACATAGTGTATATAGTTGGATATTGCGGTTTCTTTACATTCTCGCTGGACATAGCATTAGTAAAGAAGAGAAACCCCAGAATTGGATATGGCGTAGTTAATGTGCAAAATGTGGATATGGAGATTGATATCGAGAATTCTGTGGATATATGGTCACTCTCCTCTTTTGTTTTCCATGATTTCACTTGCGTTTGTTTACTATAAGATAGAACTTACTTAAAACATATGGAAGTTCTTATGTGACGTTTTCATAGTTTTACTTAAATGAATTTCAAGAAAGTATTAAAATCAATCACAAATAGTCAAAATGGCCAATCATCAAGAAATTCAATTAGTTAGATGAATAGAAATAATAATTTACTGGTTTGGTTCTATGTGAAACGTCTTTCAAATGCATTTTGTTATATTTCATTTGATGATTGCTGATGTAACCTGACAGGTAGACGAGGTGCGAGCCTCTGTGGTTGAGTGAGCCCTTGGGATGTGATTTCTCATGGCAATCGCGCTAGTTGGTCGTGGAGATTCACTTTGCCATGAAGTGCCATCTCTGACGAATGACTCATCTCACAAGTATGCCCCAACCAAGGTCGGGGCGTGGAGTCCTTATCGTCATAGGCCAACCCAAGAGGGAAGATGGAGGATATTATTTTATCTGTCAATTTTGTCGACGGGTTGACGCCACTCGACTAGATACATTTCTCTTGTTGAGTCAACCCGTTAAACTATACTATGTGGTCCAAGTGAAAACCCTAAGTTTTCGGCATGAGTAAGGATGGGGATGTGGTGGCAAAATATCTTTGCGCGTGCAATGGTTTTTTGCCACCACTCGGCGCCCCTTGTCCGATGGCGTGGTCAACACATTTGTAAAATTTTGTTCACCACGCCACCAAGTGGAGGTGGCACTCAGCGGGGTGGTCCAGTCGGAACGCCGGAAGGTGGCCCCTCGCGAGCCTCCTCTTCATGACGAGGGACCTCGTGAGTGGCCCCTTGATGGGAGGGCACCCCTTGTAATGTCACATTGGTTCATTCCCAATGCGACGATGTGGGCCCCGCATAGCCCATCGCGACTATTTACGATGGACTTGCATTCTACCGCTCAAGGTCGTGAGACCTCGAGCGGCGGTCAGATAGTGTGAGGCACTATCTTCTTGCTCTCCTTCAAATCGATAGCTTCTATGAAGCTTCTCGTTCACAAGGCTAGTCGGCGAAGAGTTCTTCCCACCGTCTGGTCGATCAAAGCTGGGTTTATCCCCGCATTTTAAGAAAGAGGACACAACAGACCATCTAGGCCTGGATCTAGGCCTTGTAATAGACTGACCTATGTTATGCCAGGTTTGTTGCATTCCTCCCCTTCTAAAGTAAGCTGTCTTCAGTGCAAGAGGGTCTAGAGTAGTTGCTGGTGGAAGGAGACATGCTTTGTTGGCCAAAAAATTATTCCTTAGGTGCATCTTTTGGATCATGCGCCATTGGACAGGAAGAGAAAACTTAAAATGTTAAGATGGATTTCCTTCACGAGTACACGATCGTACATAGATCAGCCAAGTTCACATGAATAGTTTTCACAGCTAACGCTTCCTCTCCCTCTTGTGAGAAGCATCCTCGCGACCATCAGCTTGGGCGTCCCCATGCGTCCGAGATCATTGTCGTTGTGCACTTGTCGGTACTCTGACTCGTGAAGGTTCCCTACGTGGGGCTTGTGCCATAGTGGTACCCTCGGGGTCACAACTGCAATAACGAGCAGCCTAGTCTTTCCAATAGTCCTTGATCATAGCGGTTGGGACACGAATCTTAGACTCCCAACTATTATGTTCGGGTCCACAACTAGCCCAGCTCACGAGGTATTCCTTCACAACACGTTTAGCGCATGTACGTTCACGTTTTTGCAGGAGCCCATGCACCTCATACAAACTTTACTTATGAGTATTTCAAGCAGTGGCTGAACTGTTCTTGATGCTGCATAAGGTGCGAGGAGGCTGACATGAAACACGTCATGGATCTTCATGACCTTTAGAAGAGCAAGGCGGTAAGCGACCTCACAAATTTTGTGAGTGACCTTGAATGTTCCGACCCATGTAATGAGGATCTTCCTTGCTTCAGGCATCTTGAGGCGCATGTTCTTTGTGCTCAAATCCACCTGGTCATTGACAGAAAATGTGATGTCCTGGCAACCAGCATCGGCATAGGCCTTATAGTGATGCTTCGATGCATGGAGGTATTCACGTGCTTCTCAAAAAAGTGTGTCCATGCGATCGGCAAGGGCCTAGGCGGAGGGTACCTGATTCTCGCCCCCACCGCGCCTCACGAACGAGAAGGATACTATCGGATGCCGGATGTAGTTCAGAAAAAACGATGTATATTTCGTGGATTCATGAACAAAGTTGGTTTATACAAACTTTTCTGGACTAACAAACTCATCCGACCCATCCATCGAAGGATCCACGTACATCCGGAGCATTTGCTCCAGAGTTTGGTTCATCCGTTCTGTTTGTCCATCCATTTGTGGATGAAAAGCAGTGGACATCTTTTGGTGGTGCCAAAGATCTCACCAAGTGCTTTCTAGAATTTAATTAAAAACTGCACATTTTGATCAGAGATGATGCTTAACTGCAGCAAATGTTGTCAAACAACAGTGTCCTTGAAGATGTGTGATGTTTCCTTGGCAGTCGCATGCATGGTTGTGGGCATGAGAAGCGCCATCGTGGTAAAATATTCGACCACAAAGAGAATAAAATCATGGCCACAAGGTGTCTCGGGTAAGCCAATGATGAAATCCATGCTCACTTCTTCTCATGAGGAGTTAGGCACCTGGAGGGGCTTCAGCAATCCTACTGGTGCCTTGTTCCTCGACTTGTTCCGGATGCACAAGTCATAGGTTTGGATGTAATTGCGTACGTCATACAACCATCCAGGCCACCAATAATGCTGTGAAAGAGCCTTTCTCATTTTTGCTATACCAAGGTAGTCAGCTGCTACTAGGTTATGGAACTCAAAAAGGATCTCATCTCGCAGCTTTTTGGAGTTGGACACAACCACCAATTTTCTCTTCCAGTAGAGACAAGAGGCTTCCACCAAGCCATATCAGTCAACGTTACCCTGGTCAAACCATGGGTCATCAAAGTATCCCATGCGGAAACGTTGTATGAATGGTGTGAAATGTGTAGTTGGTGTTGGTGTTTGGTGCTGGAATTTTGCACGACCACAACAAAGGCTTGGTTGGCCTTGCTGTCATGCCAGGACCTTTGGTGTGCCAAGCAATGCTTGTACAACTGTTGAGAAATGAATGCAGAAGCTCTCATTGTACTACAAGAATACAAAGTACAACAATACTATGTACAAGCTCAGCAACAACCTATGAACAACTCAGCAACAGAAACTTGACAGAGCCTGGCCCAAACTAGGCGCAACGTCTTGCTAGGCGTCAAGCCTTGTAGCAAGAGTCTTAGCATGTCGACCTTCTTCGGCGTTAACAGGCCTTCAGGATTTCAGGAAACCTCCTCTCCACGCTAACACACTTCCGCCAGAGTCAGTGGGTCGTCAGAGGGAACCTCCAGGCAACTCTAGCAGCACCGGTATCTGAGTCTGGTAGAGAGACGAAGCGGCTCGTAGACATGCAGAATAGTTGATGCTGATACAATGGAGTTGGAGAGACTGGAATTGGTTACTGGAGTCACAAATGGTGCTCCCTTCTATACTGCTACTCTGGCTGGTAGCGGTCTTGGCGGTCCAGGCTGCTCGAATAATGGTGGCGGTCCCGGCGGTCCCAACCGCTGATGTAGTAATGTGTCCTCCAACATTGGAGGAGACTGATGATGTAGTAAATCCTCCACGAGGTTGCATGTGAGCTAGGCAACCTCGTTGATGCCTGTACTATGGCTAAGGCAACCCTCATAGGCTTCGTACTCTCTAAGATTGCCTCGTACGAGGCAGCTACCAAGTTGTCGAACCTTGGACATCACTCCAGTGAGTTGGCCGAGGTAGTTCCACCTTTCTTGGACACACCAAACCATGTGTACACGTCCAGGGCTTGAACACGCCCTTGAGGACTAAAAACTAGGAATAATCTGGCCCTGTACATTGGAAATTCCCCATAGGAAAATTTTCGGTGAATCACGGTAAAATCCGTAACTTCACGTGGACTCCTCCAAAAGTGAAACCGACTGCGTCGTGCTGAAGCCAAAATCCAACGTAGTTATCGCCTCACTCCAACAATCCCCCTCAATAAGTGCGGTGGTGAAGGTAAAAGCACTCGACCACACTTGACTCTGCTCAGTGGCAAAGAAATCCATAATTTCTTGAGTCATCACTGAGCTTTAGTGGTGGCAACAAATTCTTCTCGTACTTTGGAAGTCAAGGGTGTGCTCCGCCTCAATTTCATGTCCTCGGGTGTGAAGGAGGAGTTTTCTTGGCTCTCCTTCCTGAGAGAATTTTTGGGAAGCTTGGTTCAGCTCCCAAAATTTTGCATGGCCACCTCATTCTTTTCGGCAACGTCATGCTGCACCTCAGGGGTCATGCCCTGAGTTGAAAATTCCAAGACTGTGTCTCCTAATGTCAGAGACGTCAAACGAGCTGTTCAAGAGCTATTTACGAGGAGCAGACGGCTGGAGAAAAAAATGTTTCTTTTCTTTGGACCTCCAGTCTTGCTCCCTGCTCACTAGTGCACTAGAAAAGGACGTCGAATGGTGTTTGTGGAGCACTTGTGGTTTCAAAGCCCATCGTTGCTCGCCCCTTGGTGTTCTGCTGCGTCCTCGTGAGTTTCCTTTTTTTTCATCCGTGGAGGCTCTCGCCAGACTTTGCGTCGAGAAGGATCAACTTCAAACTCGACGGCGAGGGCCTCTTCTGCTGCGTCAGCCTTCTGTCATTCGTCGTTCAGCTTTTCACCGGCGAGAGATCGCCGTCTTGTAGAGTCGCTGATTGGGCGCTTTCGTCCTATAGTCCTTGCTATTGCGTCAGCTTGCACTGAACTGCAAAATTCGCTGTTTGCGGTTAGGACCAGCAAACAGCCGCTCGCGATCGCAAGCGAGCTCCACTCGCGGTGACCAGCGCTCGCCAAAGCGAGCGACAGTCTCGTGGCCGCCACTTTGCCAGAGCAATCCGTTCCGAACTCAGAACTCGGCTTCGGCTTCTGCTTGCTCTCCTCCACGCGGTCGCAAACAAGCGGCTGACATCAGCATGCGAAGTCTGACATCCACACGGAACGTGAGTGGTCAAGGAAAGTTTGTAAAAGTTTCTCTGACAAAATTTGCTCCTCCCCGATTTTTTTCCAAAAGGATTGCTGCAGCTGCAGAATACTAGCGGAGGGGATTTTGGAGAAACCACTGTTGTCGTTCATCACTGTTGCTCCTTGGTAGCTTTCCAGCCACGACACATTGCATCTTCGCCAATGTCGTCTCACTGGTGCCGTTTTCAAAGCACACTTTCGCATCCTTAACGCCATCTGTGATGTCGATGTTGGGTCGTTTCGCCCCTAGCAAATAAGCAGTCCGCAGCTTCTCTAGGAAGAGATGGCCAACCCATTTTTTTTCTTAGCTAGACTCCTGCTGACAGGAACCTCTAATACTTTTGTCTCCAATCTTCGTGGAGATTGTCACTCCGTCCGGCTCCCCCCCCCCTTTTTGGTGAAGACCGAGAACGTTGCGGATGCACTGAAGGCTCGGCAAAAACTGCTGCCACCCACTAGGTTTGAGCTGGAGTGTCTCAACCTGATCCTTGTCTATGGGGCTTAGCTCCATCATGTATGCCACCTGCCACAAGGTGGGCTTGCTACAGCCACTTTCCAACATGGCAAGAGTTTTTTTTTCGGGAGCGTTGCTCTGTTACGCACGCCACCAACAACGTGGTGGGCTTACAACAAGAACTTGACAATAGGGCAAGATTGTTTTTCTTCTATTGGTTCCTTTGTTGCCCGATGCGAGTGAAAGGACGGGCCTAGCCATTACGGAATACCGGTTCTAAGTTGTAGTTGTAGCACTCAGGCTCCTTATGGGCTTTCTTACCCCGCTGATGTGCGAACCGATGGTGGTTAGCTGGCTTACTTCTGCCACCACACTGCTTGCCAAAGCAAATGCATGCCAATGCACTTAGAGCTATGAAGCCTTTTGTCTTGGCCTGCATGTGCTTGTGGCCCGTAGTGAGAGCGTGAAGAGCTGTGCGTGGTGCACCACTTCCGTTATTACAGGTTTTCGGCCGGATCTTTGTTGGCATCCTGCTGCATGTAGATTGCATGTTGTTGCCCTCTTGGTCTTGTTGAAGCTGATGAAATGGAAGATTTTCAAACATGCCGAGGTTCACGCCATGAGCCTCAAGTTGCTGAGGTTGTGCTGTCGGTAATATTTTAGTTTGTAGCAGACTAAAGCCGATGGGCCTTGTGAAATCTGTTGCACCCTCCATGTTCTCTTGATGGTTGGGACAAGAGACTGTCTCCTTAGATGCAAAGATTTCACTTATTACCTCGGCTGAAGTTTGGATGAACTCAAAATCATCCTCTTGTGCGACTTCAGGCGTCAAAGCCCTAGTTGCACTGTGGTACACTTACCCCTTCTACAACTAATCGCACTCATTCTGCTCAAGTCTGTTGCTTGGCAGCATTGTGCCCCATCCAATCTTGCTGGGCAGTTGCAAGTCTACTCCTTGTTCCTGCCCTGCTACAACTTCTGCTGCTGTTGCTGACCTTCCCACACAGTTTTGCGGAAGTGACACATGTAGTGGAGCTTGTGCTTCTGCCAACGCATGGCATTGCACACTACACAAAGTTGTTTTATGTTCCTGAATGCCTACAGGCACCACAACACACTATGGCTGTTGCAACTATCTTAGACTCCGGGTTATCTTCTCTTGTAGCTCGGCCATCCGGGTCACTTGGCCCTCCAAGGCCAGCTGCAAACTTGTTTGGACCACAGTTGTCTTCTGTTGCATGCTTACAGAGGTGGATGCTGTTGATGGCATCCCTTGAAGCATGCAAGATTCGGGCATCAGAGGAGGAGATGTGAACCGTAGCAAATGTTGTAATGGCGCCAGCGTTCCTTCCAATGGATGGTTCCAATGCATGTGGTTGTGCAGTTGCTCATGCCATGTCACTTGTGGCTGTAGCTGTGCTATGCGTGTGGCAAGGGCCTCACACATGTGTTACTCCTATTGATAGAGGAGCTCTTGTGCGCCGATCTGCTGCCAAAGGGTGTAGCTTTCACACCCAAAATCAGGTCCTCCTTTTGCCATTTGTTGACCCGTGTCACATGGCACTGGTCCTTGTGCTGTGAAAGTCACATGTGTTGTTGCTCCAAATGGGTGCGCTCCAGAATACTACGTAGAGGCTCTCAATAGCTCCTGTGCAGACAAAGGAGAGTATGACATCCGTGATGTCACACGTGCTTGCGGTAGGTGTGCAGTTGTTATTGCTTGTTACAGCAATGGGTGTGATTGAAGTTCCACCCTCTGCTTCATGTGGTATATCCGGTGCTGATGCTTCACGAGCTGAGCTTCACATGTTTGTCGCCACTCTTTTAGGTTAAGGAGTGAAAGACGCTCCTTGAACAACTGCTGTAGAAAGTCTTCACTCGCACGTTCTACAACTTCGGGTGCTTCTGCCCCTTGCAATTGTAGCAAGACGTGGGCCGCCTGCTCCGCTACTTGACGTGTTGTTGCATGTTGAAGCGTGTGAAATGCTTCTTTGGCCAAGAGCCTTGGGTCTTCACATCCTTGCGCCAGCGATTGCGCTTCCTCATCCAAGCGTTGCGCTTCTGCTGCTTGTCGTTGTGCATGGTCTGCAACATGGCGTCCTTGTTCTTGACCCATGCGTAAGCCATAGAAGACTGATTGACTGTCAAGTAGAGGAGACCCCTCCCTTGGATGCTGAGGCTCCATGTCACTCATAGAATCTTCTCAGTCCTTGGGTCTTGTGCACAATCCGTGATCCGTGCACCTCTCCACTCTCTGATGCTGACATGTGAACGTGGAAGAATCTTCCACCAACCCTTAGTTGTCGATGCTGCGCTTGTTAGTGGCACGGGCCTGATTGCTCTGATACCATGTTGGAATTTCGCACGACCACAGCAAAGGCTTGGTTGGCCTTGCTGTTGTGCCACGAACTTTGGTGTGCCAAGCAATGCTTGCACAACTGCTGAGAAATGAATGCGAAATCTCTGACTGTATAACAAGAATACAAAGTACAAGAATACTATGTACAAGCTCAGCAACAGCCTGAGAACAGCTCAGCAATAGAAACTTCACGGAGCCCGGCCCAAATTAGGTGCAACGTCTTGCTAGGCGTCAAGCCTTCTAGCAAGAGTTTTAGCGTGTCGACCGTCTTCTAGGTTGACAGGGCTTCAGGATGTTAGGCAACCTCCTCTCCACGCTGGCACACTTCCACCAGAGTTAGTGGGTCGTCATAGGGAACCTCCAGGAAACTCCAACAGCACTGGTTTCTGAGTCTGGTACAGAGAGCAAGTGGCTCGCAGACATGTAGAATAGTTGATGCTGATACAATGGAGTTAGAGAGACTGGAATTGGTTACTATAGTCACAACTCGTGCTCCCTTCTATACTACTGCTCTGGCTGGAAGCGGTCCTGGCGGTCCAGGCTGCTCCAATAAAGGTGGCGGTCCCAACCGCTGATGTAGTAATGTGTCCTCCAACATTAGAGGAGACGGTGATGATGAAGTAAATCCTCCACGAGGTCACGTGTGAGCTAGGTGACCTCGTTGATGCTGGTAATATGGCTAAGGCAACCCTCATAGGCTTCGTACTCTCCAAGATTGCCTCGTACGAGGCAGGTGCCAAGTTGTCTTACCTTGGACATCACTCCAGTGAGTTGGCCAAGGTAGTTCCACCTTTCTTGGACACACCAAACCATTTGTACACGTCTAGGGCTTGAACACACCCTTGATGACTAAAAACTAGGAATAATATGGCCATGTATAGTGGAAATTCGCCATAGGACAATTTCCAGTGAATAACGGTAAAATCCGTAACTTCATGTGGACTCCTCCAAAAGTGAAACCGACTGCGTCCTGTTGAAGCCAAAATCCAGCAAAGTTATAGCCTCACTCCAACATTTGGCATAGGGGGTTATCAGGCATGGACACAACATGCTCCCGTACGTATTTTGGGCAAAGGGATCGCGCTTGAAGTGTGGTGAGAACGGCGTTGACTAGAGTGCGACTTAACGAGTCTGCCACATTTGTACAATTGGGTCGGTATTCCCATTGGAAGTGGAATCTACTCAAGTACTCGCTCGAATGAGCTTGTCACCGAGAATGGTTGCGTTGTGATTACAAGAATACCAGGGGATTGTAGACTGTAGCCATAGTGAATCCACCCTTGGCATCTTCTAGGTAGTAGTGCAAAACCTTCAAGGCATGAACTACCGCAAGCAAATCTTGGTCACCTATGGTGTAGCGTGTCTTAGCTCCCAAGAGCTTGCAACTATTATAAGCGAACGGTCGTCCTTTTTCCATAAGGACAGCCCCTATCTCGACAATAGATGCATCACAGAGCACCTCGTATGGTTTTTTAAGATTCGAGAGTGCAAGCACAGGTGCATATGTCAAGATTTTCTTGACACGCACAAATGCATACAACTACTTATGAGGCCATGTCCATTTCACTTCTTTATGTGTGTGAGCTGTGATTGGAGAAACAAGGCTAGAGTAGCCTTTAATGAAATGATGGAAGTAATTTTCCAAGCCTAAGAAGGCTCCTATTTCACCCACATTGGATGGCCAAGGTCAATCCACAACAGCTTGCACTTTGTGAGGATCCTATCGGATTCCATTGTTGTCGACGGTGAAGCCCAAGTACTACAGCTCAGGATGTGGAAAAGCACACTTCTCCATCTTGGCAAAGAACTTCTCCTTGCGGAGGATCTCTTGCATGGTACGAAGATATTGTACAAGCTCCTCATGATTCTTTGAGAAGACCAAGATATCATCAAGGTACACCAAGACAGTTCTGCCCAACTCGTCATGAAAAATGTGATTCATTGTGGCTTGAAACGTCACTGGAGCATTGGTAATACCAAATCTAAACACTCAAAAATTATAATGTCCTAGATGTGTACAAAATGTGGGTTGGGGAACATCTGCTCCAGTGATCCAAATTTGGTGATTTCCTTGAGTGAGATCAAGGGAACAAAAGATACTTCCACCTCAAAGTTGGTCAAAGAGATCCTCGATCCTTGGCAAGGGGTAACGGTTTTTAGCCGTCATGCTGTTCAACGCACGGTAGTGAACACACATGCGCAAACCTCAATTCTTCTTCTTGACAAAGAGGATTGGAATTCCGAATAGAGACTCTCTTGATTCAATCCATCCCTTGGCTAAAGAAGTCCTTAATCTGTCGTTTGGCTTCTTCACGCTCAGCAGAATTGAGGTAATACATGGGCCAAAACGATGGTCTTACTCTACACTGAAGAGGGATCGTATGACAAACATTCCATTCTGGTGGTAAGCCATCTAAGAGTGGGCCAAAAAATGTCAAAAAACAATTGAAGGAGAGAGCTAACATTAGCTCTCTCCTTCAATTGTTTTTTGACATTTTTTGGCCCACTCTTAGATGGCTTACCACCAGAATGGAATGTTGGTCATACGACCCAACTTCATAGGGTCGATGACGATGATCCACCATCGTGCTCGAGAGATGGCACTTGCGGCATTCTGACGCACAGTACCAAGTCTTCCCATAGTCATAGTAGGTGAGGGTGCTTGTATTGGCCTTGCCATCTGCACACTCCTTGTGGCTTTCCTACGGCTTGGGAGGTTTTTGATTACTTGTTCCGTACCAAGGGAGATTACGTTCACCATGTTGGGGAGAGTGCTGACGCTTGTTTTTGCCATGCTGGTAATGTTGGCTACGACGTGTGTTCACTCCATTCTTGGCCGGTATGGAGTTGCATTTCACAAGGATGAAGTCATGCAGCTCAGGATAACTGGTCCACGCCTTGCCTTGGGGATCCATTATACAAGCACAAGCAAGGGAATTGTTAGAAAGGCTATTAGTAAGCCATTCCACGATTTGCCACATTAGATGTTGGTCCTCATAAGTGATTTTGTCCAAGGTGTTGTTTCAATCTTAGAGATTTGTTGCAAGCTTGCGGTCACCTTGGCAGATTTTTGACAGACACGTGGACGCTCACAGGGAGACAGACTCCCTACCGTACAATCCCATGAGGTTCTTGCACATGTCTTCCCATTGAGGTCTCGAGACCGACAAAGGTGTTTCCACGTATAACATTTTCAACCGGTTTGTCATCGATCCAAGCGCTACGTTGTCAAGGCAAGCTAGCCTGACGGTGACCCAAGCTCATTGCTTCATGTTATGGAGCTCAAGCAAAATTTTCATGCGTGGCTTCCAAGTGGCCAAGTCCATGTGCTTGGATAGTTCAGAATTGGGATAATCACTTAGTCGCTTTAGACTCTTTGAGATCTCACCGCCTAGTGCAGCATCATCATCCTTATGGTGTTTCTCGCATATTGGTTTCTCAGCCTGATGAAGGCAAGAAGAGCCGCATGGGCCCATAACCCGATCATCATTGGTGTCACCCGTCAGGCTGTGAGAATCATCATGTGATGGATGCTTAGCTTTGCGACCTTGCAATGGGTGGGCGGGATTAGGCTTCTCGGTCATGCCACCAGCCACCAACGTACCCATGATGTTCAGCATGTTGCTAAATGCATCAAGATGAACGTGTTGCTTGAGGACAAGCACGCTCTTGGTAAGATGGTTACGTTTAAGAGCATCAAGCAAAATCTTGTATGCCTTGGCGTCTTGTAAAAGGTTCAGTGCATGAGCGATGTTTGCTGGATCATTTTGCAATCAATGACCTGCCTCAGACACGATGGTCGTGTTGGCGGCCGTAAGCACATATGTGTGCCCTTCCATGTGTTCCTTGCTCAAGGTGAGCCAAGGGACCTTCCTAGGGTTGTGGGATTGGTGCACGTGCAGAGGTAGGCAACATGTTTGTCCCGTTACCACCTATTGGTATGCCATCCGGGTCAACGCAATGACATGAATGACCAGCAGATACCTTAGGGTCACCGTTCCCCTTTGCTAGGGCCGAAGCCCTAACAGATCCAAGTATACAAAAGTCATGGATTTTGAGGTCTACAAGATTGTTAATCGTAGCCAAGGTGGCAGCATCAATGCCCTTGAGAGGATCATGGTCCTCCTCATCTTAAGCCTCCAAGTTGAGCTAGTCGTCCTCCACTCCATCATCATCGCCGTCTGTGGCAACGGGTTCCACGTCTACCACGTGTGCTACGCTGGCGGTGCTGGCAATGCCCCTGTCCTTATTCCTTATGCGTGGAGTTGACGACGCCTCCTTGGTTTCCTCATTTCCCTTCATGATGTATTGAACAGTAAGGCTCCCACCGGGCGTCATCTTCGTGAAAGCGGCAGATGCGGCGTGGCCGGTGCCCGTCCCAAAAGTGCTCTTTGTTGGCAACATCGTGCGTGGAGCATAATTCTCCAATGCACTTAGGCCACTCTCCTTTGCTGGAGTTTTTGGAGGGCCTCCTGCCATGGATATGGGAAGATCACCTCCCACCATGACTGGTGAGGAGGGGTGAAGGGGGTAAGTGAAGGGAGGGGGTCAATAGTTAATTGAGAGTGTGGTGATGAGTAGAAGAAAGATACACCAGCAATCGCTCTCAAATGTTTCAAGCACTCTTGGCTAATGTAAGCGGGATAAAATGATTTCCCACAAATTTCACGCCTTTTGCAAAGAAAACGTGCCAAAATAGCCCTCTTTTTAAGCTTACACTCATGAAATGAGGTTCAAAGTAACAGGAAAGCATGAAAGCATGGCCCAAAAAGTCTAAAAAACGTTTGGTAACGTTTCTCTTGCAATTTGGACGAAAAACAATATTTTTGTTGGCTAAAGCAACAAGAAATAACCCGTTTTTGGAGGTTTTGGTCCCTAGACTGTAGCATTACGCACATATTTCAAATTGTGGTGACTAATAACGTCTTGGAAATTTAGTTTGGAGGTCTTTCCAATGGTATACTACATGCAGAGTTTGGAGAAGTCTACTGCTTGTAGCGCCTCTTCAAAGTCGGGGTATGTTTCTAAAGAAATTGGCGTGTTGCGGCGGGTTTGCAATGCAACAGCAAGGCGAGCAAAAGCAAACGCGGCTGCAAACCTTGTCGCAACAAACGACCTAAGCTACTACTTTTGCATTGTTCCTACGATGGTGGAGCCATGGACCAATCAATCTCCTTCGTCGGACTTGAGTGAGGAGGAGTGGATTGGCGGCTGCAACTTCCTAGCGGTTCCAGGTCATTCACCTACTAAGTCACCAAGGGATACCAATGGATACTAATGTTACATGTTAGGTAAATGGGGTGCGAGCCTCTATGGGTGAGTGAGCTGTCAGGACCTGACTTCTTATGGCAATCACGCAAGTTGGTCGTGGAGATTCACTTCACGATGAAGTGTCATCTCTCACGAATGACTTCTCACAAGTATGCCCTGACCAAGGTCGATGCGTGAAGTCCATTATCGTCATAGGGAAACACACGAGGGAATATGGAGGATATTATTTTATTTATCTATTTTTTATCAGGTTGATGCGACTCGACTAGATACATTTCTCTCGTCAAGTCAACCCGTTAAACTATATCATGTTGTCCACGTGGAAACCCCAAGTATCAGGCGTGATTAAGGATGGGGAGGTGGTGGCAAAATATCTTTCCACGTGCAATAGTATTTTGCCACCAGTCGGCGTCCCTCATTCGATGGCATGGACAACACGTTTGTAAATTTGTATTCGCCATGCCAGTGAGTGGAGGTGGCACTCGGCGGGGTGGTCCCATCGGAATGCTTGCGGTGGCCCCTCGCGAGCCCCCTCGTCATGTCGAGGGACCTTGTGAGGGACCCCTTGATGGGAGGAGACGCCTTGCGATGTCGCATTCGGTCATGTCTAATGCGACAGCGTGGGCCCCGCTTAGCCCATCGGGATGATTCGCGATGGGCTTGCGTTCCGCCACTCAAGGTCGCGAGACCTTGAGCAGAGGTCAGATAGTGTGAGGCACTATCCGGTGCCCTCCTTTGAATCGGAAACTTCTACAAAGCTTCCAGCTTGCAAGGCTGGTGGACAAGGAATTCTCCTCGCCATCTAGTTGGCCGAAGCTGGGGTTATCCCCGCATTTCAGGACAGAGGACACGACAAACCATTGTTAGGAATGGTGTCGATATAGGCCTCATAAGAAACTGACATACAGGTTAGCCACGTTATGTCAGGTTATGCCAGGTTTCTTACAACTGATTATTTAAAATATAGTAAGTATCCTAAAAGGTTTATAATAGGTTTAGAAATGAGAATAAGTTTTCAATAAAAACCATTCAATGAGACTCAAAGGTATTTTTTAATTTCTAGTGTCATTGAATCAATAATAAAATTGTGCCTTTTTTTCCAAAGATATTTTGAACTAGAACATGATATACATATATGTATTTTTTCTATGGTTTAGTCACCAACATTAATAATTGTTTCTATGATGGATCTACTAAGCTCAAGGAAGCACGGATGAAGTTTTGCAATTGATCAATAACATTTTTAAAAGAATAAAAGAATGATAATTGAGTGAATTGAAATTTGTGTAAAGTTACATGTGATGTAAGGAAATCCATTTTATAAAGTATATCAGTGAAACAATCCATGAAATCCTAAAGGGTATCTTTACATAAAGAAATATGTTTTAGATTGAAGATCATTACAAATGATCTTCAATCCATTCATCCACATGGATTTAAGATCATTTGTAAATTCAAAGTGTGTAATTATTAAACATATTTGATGGTGAATTTTTTCAAGATCTAACTTTAACTCTTTTTGCCATGGTTCACATAGTTTTCTTCAAAACATTCCTTTCCTAGGTATTTTCAGAAACAATAATTGGTTGAGTGACCGTATATCCATAGGATTCTTGATAAATATTACCGTATCCAAGTTTTGCACATTAACCACGCCATCTTTAATTTGAGGGCCTTTTCCTCTTTAGTAACAATTATGCAAATTGTTAATGCTACATTCAAATGATCACGCTATGTAGACGCGGCATGCCATCCAATGAGAGCATGCTGATGTTGTGAAAAATGAAAGTCAAATGAAAAACCCCTCTATAGAGGGGTTTTCTACCTTTTTCACAAAGGTTTTGTGAGGGTTTGAATGGGGGGTCCAAATCACCCCATGCGTTGAAAGAGAATTTACTTAGCCGCAGGGCCCAGCAAGAGCATGTACGAAAATAAAACCCTAAAACCCCGAGTGTAATTTGGTGTAGGGATTGAAAGTGGCTTGCATGTGTTTTAAGGGGCACTCTCCAAGAAAAAGGTGAAAAAGGCGTTTTTTTCTCAATTGTGTTAAAGGGAATAGCCTCTTTTTGTTGCGTGTCAAACCCCCATTCGCGGATGTCATTTTTATTATTACATTGGTTCTGCCCGCACCAACATTGAAAACCCTCAGTTTGCGAATGTGGGGGTTGGAGTCCAAAAAAAAGCCAATCGATTGATCAAAATTCTTGCAACGGCGGGGATGGCACATCATTCCCTCGATTTGCTTGACCGGTGAATTACGTCACCAATCGAGCATGGCCATAAAAAAGGGTATTGCTGCTTTTTGTTTTACTTTCTAGATATTGCGCTTCACATATTCACTTTAAGGATATCTCAGGCTTAGTTTAGCTATAACTCCCAAAGATAATTCATAAAATGTTTTCCCCGGTCGGTTGAAAACTCTGTTTCTTCGGGATTATTTTATTATTTTGGCGCGCAGCAACTCCAACTCGCCCTATTGAGAGCCGTAAAGGATACGACCTTCGCTACGGCCCTGTTCAAGAGGTCTCTGGAGGCGTAAATATGTTAGTCGCGGAGAGAATGCGGCGCGCGTACTACGCGAAACGCTCATTTAGGTTGAGGTCACTGGCCATCAGTGATGGGCTTGAAAATTTTACAACGAAAACCGGCTGATGGCTGACCGATGGCAGCTGTCTGGCGCGAATGTTCATATTGCGCACTGCCCTCGTAGTTGGCTCTAAAAATTTGACATGTTCGCGCCAACTTTGTCACCGCCACAACTGGTCGTGAAATCGTATTCGACTGATGGCGTATGACCGTGATGGTGATGGACCTAGCGTGACCGACAGCAGGAAAATATCCCGGTACCCCGGGTTTGCTCACCGATATCGCCAAATCCCCTTACCCTGATCATTTGACAACATGATGCCCCAATTTCTATATTTTCAACACAAAGAGCCCCGACTTAAAAACATTGTTCCTAAGATGCCCCGTGTAGAGACGTCGTGCCCCGCGGGGTATTTTGCGCCGATTCGAAATACCCCGAAATGACGTGGTATTCAGAATGTACTGAAATACCTCACCTGAAATAGGAAAAGTCAACCATTTCGAAAACTTCGGCCAAAATATGAGGCCAGCTCACATCGCAAGGCCTCGTTTTTGTCATGACATTTGAACACTATCCCGCCTATGTGCCGAAAGAAAATCATAACAGAAACATTTTTAAAATTGAGAGAATGCGCCGACGTTGTAAAATGGACACTCAGGGATAATGACCATGTACCCGACGGGGTACCTTGTGCCTGACACACTGGCTGCGGGGCAGCCTGAATTCAAAATTTCGAAGTTGGGGTTCCTTGAGACAAAAAACTGAGACCCGGGACGGATAGAGTCCAAAATCTGCCGCACGGGGTGGATATCGTGTTCGACGTTTGAAAACGGGGTACCCCGTAACTTCGTCGGACCGACAGTTGCACCTGGCTGTCAGCGTACGTTACTGCCCATCAGTGCCCATCAACCCTTTCGGTTGATGGGCTGACGTCGTCATCGTGCGAAACTGGCAAATTTGAATAAAAACCGGCCCTCGGATCAGATAACACCTGCCTGTTTTGCACGACGGCGAAAGTCGCGTTACCCATGGACCCATTTCAAAATAAACAATTGAACTAGTGGCGGGAAAGACGTGATATTTCTACCCATCGACGATGGCTGATAGCGTGACCGTGATGGCCAGTCAATCGTTCCAGATTATCCGTCCGATTAGATTTTGTCGTTCCCGCGCTATTTTAAAAACCCCATCTGATGGCCTGTGACCCCGAGCTTATTGTGAAGACGGGCCCCAGATGAAAACGTCCGTTTCGTTCGAACTGCGTGGCAGCGAGTGACCGTGAGATTGCGGAAATGAAGGAAGACCACGTGGTCAAGCCACGCGACGATGCTTGAGGGCACCATCGGCCACTTTCGTGGGCCTGGGTGCAGAAAGCTTTTCCATCTTCCCCCTTCACATCGAGTAGATCGGAAGTGTCGCCATGCAGACCACGTCACCCCTACTCGCCGACTTCCTGTCTAGACTGCGCGCAATGGAGCGCGCGGCGGGAGAGTTCCAGCCGGTGGAGGTCCTGGATCAAACCCCGATGGACGCGGCGCAGTTTCGCGCAGGCTTCGGGGGTGACGTCCGGGGCCGGCCTGTGGTGATGCGGGCTGACTGGGTGCCGAAGAATTTCTTCTCCGATCCCCCGGCTACCCCTGCCGCGTCCTCTGCTGCGACCTCCACTGCCCCCTCTACTGTACCTGCTGCTGCTGCTGCTGCTCCATCTGCACTCTGCTGCAGCGACGGCACCCACCCCAGAGGCCACAAGCAGAGAATGAGGCGTGGGCCGAGCTACCGAAGCACTGCGCCCGCGGCAGTAGCAGCAGCAGCAGGAGGAGGAACAGCATCAGCATCAGCAGCATCTGGAGCAGCAGCAGTAGCACCACCAACAGCAGCATCAGCAGCAGCAGCTGCAGCAGCAACAGCAGCAGCAGCAGCAGCAGTACCAGCAGCAGCAGCAGCAGCAGCAGCAGCAGCAGCAGCAGCAGCAGCAGCAGCAGCAGCAGCAGCAGCACCACCACCACCACCACTACCACCAGCAGCACCAGCTGATGCTGCTCCTGCTGCTGCTGCTACAATAGCTGGTGAAGAAGCAGTGAGTTCAGCAGCTGGAGGAGGCAGGGAGGCAGGGGCTGCGAGGACAGGAAGCCGCGCAGAGACGTGGGAGGCAGCCCTTCCTAACACCGTGGACGTGCGCCAGTGGTTTTCGCAGTTTTTTGATGTTACCGCTGTGCAGGTGCGTTGCATTGCATCGTGCTGCGTGCGTCCATGCATTGCGTTGCATTGCCTTGCGTTATGTGCGCATGTGCATTGCATTGTGTCTCTTAGATTTGTGTTGGGTTGCTCACATATCTGTGTATATGTGTGTGTGCGTGTGCGTGTGCGTGTGCGTGTGCGTGTGCGTGTGCGTGCGCGTGTGCGTGCGTGTGTGCGTGCGGGCGGGCGGGCGAGCGGGCGGGTGGGCGGGCGGGCGGGCGTGCGTGCGTGCGTGCGTGTGTGCGCCCGTGCGCCCGTGCGTGCGTGCGTGCGTGCATGCGTGCGTGCGTGTCAGGGCTGTTAGATCTGATTCGGATCAGATATATCCGAATCCGATCTTTAGAATCCGAATCCGATCTGAAACCGAACTTAAAGTTCGGTTTCAGATCCGATCCTATCCGATCATTTCGCAAGAATATCCGAAACTGATCCGAACCGATGTGCAAAGTTCGGATTTGTTCGGATAACGAGTATTATGTTAGGATAATGTTGGATATGTTCCGATAAGTTCGGATGTTTTCGGATATGTTCAGATAGGTGTCATCAAAGTTCCGATTTGTATGCTTCTGTTCATTTTTTACCTCTATTCCAAAAATTAAAGTCAGATTCATGAGTGTGCACTTTTTTGGCCGACATGAGAGCCCGATTCGGTCAGATTCCGATCCGATCCGAAACGGATCCCAACATTAAACCGAACATTAATCCGAACATTAAACCGAACATTAAAACGAACATTCATCCGAACATATGAGCATGTCAACTTCGGTTCAGTTCGAATTGTATCCGAACCGATCCGAACTTTCTCAGCAAATATCCGAATCCGATCCGATCCGAACATTGCTGATCCAAATCCGAACCGACACCGGATCGGATCGGTTTCAGATCGGATTTTGGATTAATGTTCAGATCGGATCGGACATCCGATCAGATCTAACAGCCCTAGTGCGTGTGTGCGTGCGTGCGTGTGTGCGCGTGTGTGTGCGTGCGTGTGTGCGTGCGTGCGCCCGTGCGCCCGTGCGCCCGTGCGCGCGTGCGTGCGTGGGTGCGAGTGTGTGCGTCCGTACGTGCGTGCGTGCGTGCGTGCGTGCGTGCGTGTGTGTGTGTGTGTGTGTGTGTGTGTGTGTGTGTGTGTGTGTACTCGGCCGCACGGACACGTGTGCTGAGCACCACGCCTGCTTAGCATGCTTAGGAGTTCATCTGACGGGCGACACTACTAGGGCTAGAATTTCATCACTGAAAGTTGGACAAATGTAGCATTTTGATTGCTTGAAGATCACTGACTTTGTCGGTTCAATCACGATTCAGATTGTTTTCAGGGGGGGGCACTAGTCATGATTGTATTGTTGATTGGAGTGCACGTACGGTGTATTTATGCATGCACCAAACCATGAGTGGACATCATATCGTTTTTTTTTGTTTTGGAATAGAGTTTAGTTTATAAAAATGGAGAACATGCACGCCGCCCCTGACCGGCACAACTACGGGGTATAAAAAGTGACGCTGCCACCAACGGCACATGAACGGTGGGAATGTGAAGGAAATGAAGAATGTGAGCTAGGTACCGGCAAAGACCGGTTCAACCGAACACAGAGCAGACAGC
>SZWC01009527.1:0-18601 GCA_023375785.1 Penium margaritaceum
AGAGAGAGAGAGAGAGAGAGAGAGAGAGAGAGAGAGAGAGAGAGAGAGAGAGAGAGAGAACTCAGATAACTGATACAACAGTCTCACCAACCTCATCGTCCTCAACATAGGCAAAACTTGTAGCAATAGTAGGTGAGTCTGCATCATAGATTGAGGAGTTTAAAGGAATTTTCTCCAATGAATTGCCCAATAGATCCATCCTCATTTGAAAACGTTGAAAATGTTTCAAAATGAACATGAACACGGTTAGTAGAGTTATGTTTAAGGGAATCTATCCAATGAGCAACAATGAGCTGAGTGATCTTAAACCCTAGCTAGACGAGATGCTCGGGCAAGGCTTTTTCTGATGACGCTGCCGGAAAGCTGGGTCCCCATGATAAAGATGATTGGTGGGTGGACTGAAGATCTAGTTGCCTACACCACCGTCTCCGAGTATGTGCGGAATGAAGCCATGCGTCGTAGCAGCAGTGAAGGAAACATGGCTGCTTTTGCCTCACGGAACAGCGGCACCTTCCGAAATACCTCCTCCTCTATGTACAAGGGAAACAACAGCACTAGCAACAGTGGAAGGGGTGCAAAGCGCCCAGAAAACTGCCATAACTGTGGCAAGGCTGGACACTGAGCTCGAGAGTGCCAAGCACCCAAGAGAGAGGGAGGAGACCGGGATGAATGGCAAGGGGGAAATGGTGGGAAGGATCCCACAAGCTTGATGGCTAAGTGTGCCTCCGACAAAGGGAGGGAAATACTCAGGCCAGAAGCCTATGGCCTTGACTTGGGCACAAACAAGCACACCACTTACAAGAAGAGAGACTTCATCTCTCTTGCTCCATGCAACAAGAACTTCAGAGTCGCCAACGGCAAGGTTGAGGCAGCTCAGGGGATTGGTGAAAAACTGGTCACAGTGGGTGTCAACGGTGGAGACTCCGACCTCAAGCTAGAGGGGGTGGTCTACTTGCCCTCCTTCACAGCCAATCTGCTCTCTGTCTCTAAGATAACTGACCATGGTATGACAGTTTTCTTCACAGAGAAGGAAGCGGTGATAGTCCCTACCGAGGACATCACCATGTCCTACTCTGCCAAGAAGGTTGTCGTACAGGTTCCTCGCGTTGATGGACTCTACGTCTAGCAGACCAAAACGACAAATTCAACGGCTGAGTCTTCGGTAGGGAGTGATGACAAGGAGAGCAACGATGCAGACTCAGATGAGGAAGGACATGTTGGAACAACGGAAGTACTGGCAGCAGATGATTCGGCAACAAAACCGCAAGCAAATGAAACCACCGGGGCTGTTCATTCTAGCATGTGCACATCCTCTGAGAACCTGTGGCACGGGTGCTTTGGGCACATGGCTCATCGCACACTGGAGCTCATGGGAAAGCAGGAGCTAGTGCGTGGGATTGAGCCAGGTGATGAGGCGGAGGGAGCCAGGATCATGTGCGAGCCATGCCTTCAAGGCAAGGCAAAAAGGAAATCCTTCCAGCGGAATGGCACGCGTGCTCTCGCACCTCTTGATCTCATCCACTCTGACGTGTGTGGTCCCTTTCGCATACCGTCAAATGGAGGCAGCAGATATTTCCTCACATGCATCAATGACAACAGCCGCAAAGTCTAGATATACTTTTTGAAAAAGAAAATTGAGGTGAAGGAGAATCTGCAGGCCTTTGTCACTATGGTTGAGCGACAGTGGAAAGAAGGTGAAAGCCTTCATGACAAACAATGGGGGAGAGTACGAAGCCTGCAGGGAGTGGCTCAAGTTGCAGGGCATTGAACACCAGAAAACTACCCCCTACTCACCTCAAAGAAACGGCATAGCAGAGAGGATGAACCAGACCCTCCTGGACATGACAAGGTGCATGCTCTTTGATGCCAAGCTGCCTCCAAGGTTTTGGGCAGAAGCAGCACGTATGGCTACCTATCTTGTGAACCTCACAACTGCAGCAGCTCTGCAAAGGAGAGGCAAGAAGAAGCAGATACAACAGCTGAAGAAGCCTCAAGAAGCATGGTCTGGCAGGAAGCAAAACGCCTCCCACCTGAAGGTGTTCGGTTGCATCGGCTTCGCCAAGGTCCAGGTTGGTGAGGGCCTTGGAAAGCTCGATGCAAGAGCAAGAAAGTGTGTTTTCATCGGCTATGACACCGCCCACAAATGTTATCGACTTTGGGAACAAGGAGCCAAGAAGGTCATCCTCAACAAAGACGTGGATTTCCACAAAATGTCTTCGAGTAAGGGAGAGCTTCTCGAACTTGAGAACACTCCAAAACAGGGAGAGTGGCTCACTCTCCTTGAGGAGGGAGACGAAGCACCATCACAATGGCATGGAATGGGTGTTGCAACAGGGAGAGGAGCTCATGACGATGACTCGGAGGAATCAAACTCTGATTCGGACTTATCCGATCCTCGGGAACATGAAGAGGATGCCTCTCCCATAATCAACAACGAACCAGACCTCCAGCCTCCACATCAACAGCACCAGCCACCAGTTTCAAGGAGCAGTTCACGCCTCAAAGTACCTCGACAACATGACAACGCAGATAGGGGTGAATGGAAAGGCTTCAAATATTCATTCTTGGTTCAAGAGGAGCCAACGTCTGTCGCAGAGGCACTCACTCGGCTTGACAAAGCAGAGTGGGACGAAGCAATTCGCAGTGTCCTCAGCTCCATCCAGGAGAATGGGACATGGATGTTGGTGGAAAGACCTGCCGGGGCTCACGTTGTGGGGTCCAAGTGGGTGTTGAAAGTAAAACGGAAACAGGATGGCAAGATAGACAAGTACAAGGTACGGGTGGTAGCAAAGGGGTTCTCCCAAAGGCCTAGCGCAGAGTACGATGAGACATTTGCTCCTGTTGTGACGTTCACTTCCATCCGGTCGATGCTCGCCATTGCTGCTACCGAGAACATGGAGGTCCACCAGATGGATGTCAAGACAGCCTTCCTTTACGGCAAACTTGACGAGGAGAAACCGATGGAGATTCCGGAGGGGGTTGATGCTCCCGAGGGCAAGGTGTGCAGATTGGTGAAGGCGCTCTATGGGCTAAAACAAGTGCCAAGACTTTGGTACTAGGAGATGGACACGTTCATGGCCAAGGCGTCCTTCATGCACAACAAGAATGACCCTAGCATGTACGTGCATGAGAGCGGCAAAGGGACTATGTTGGTCGCCTTGTACATTGATGACCTGATTCTATGCTCTTCTTCAACGCAGCTGCTAGACGATCTCCAGGGGCAACTGAGTAGCACATTCAAGATGAAGGACATGGGTCCTCTTGACTTCTATCTTGGAATTGCCATCAAGCGCGACAGAGCAGCAGGTACCATCAGCCTAAACCAGACAAGATACATCGACTCCATCCTCAAGCAATACGACATGGCAGATTGCAAACCTGCCAGCACACCCATGAGCTCGGAGTGAAAACTCTCCACCTCCATGTCCCCATCCAATGAAGCGGAAGAAACTGACATGCTAGACATCCCATTTCAGTCTGTAGTGGGCAGTCTGATGTATGCCATGGTCGCCACCTGACCAGATATAGCCCATGATGTTGGGAAAGTGAGCCAGTTTGTGGCCAATCCCGGTCCACTTCATTGGTAGGCCGTGAAGCGCATCATGCGCTACCTTCAGGGGATGCAGCATGTGGGGTTCCAGTTTCGAGGCATCGCTGGATCCGCGTCACTCAGCCTCATGTGCTACACCGATGCTGATTTGGGAGGGAAAATCGATGACAGAAAATCTACCTTCGGCTTCATGTGTATCCTGAATGGAGGTGCAGTCAGTTGGGCAAGTTGCAAGCAGGAATGTGTCTCTTTCTCAACAGCTGAAGCTGAGTACATTGCCATGGCTGAGGTATGTAAAGAGATGTAGTGGCTACGAAGCTTGCCCTCTGAGATGAAGGCACCACAGACAATGGCAACGGTCATCAAGATCGACAACATGAGCGTGATTGACATGTCCAAGAACCCCGTCCTCTCCAGGCGCACAAAGCACATCGAGATCCGCTACCACTATGCTCAAGACTTAGTGTACAAGCAGACAGTGGAGCTTGAGTATGTCGGTACCAAGTTAAGCCGGGCTGACATGCTTACAAAGCCAATCGACAAGGATCTCCACCAGGCGGGCAGGCAAGGTATTGGCATGGTCAACGCAAGTGACGATGAATGATGATGCTCACTGAGGCAAGGTGCAAGGGAGAGATTTGTTGATTGTTTTTGCCTCTTGTTCAGTGTTTTAGGACGGATCAGCAATGCTGTGTCCCTTGTGGAGGTATGACCCCTGGATCCACTGTGATCTGTCTCATGTGAGATATGACCTATGTGTACACACTGTGGGTGAGTGGTTACCTTGTTGATTTGGCCAAGTTAGAGGTCATGAGTTCAATCCTGGCTCCATGCACATCTTGTTTGCTATAGAAGATTCCATGAGAGAAAGTCTGTAGCTTCTTGGACGCTACATCGTTGGTCTATCACCTTGACACTAGGATGCTTCTGTGTCAAGCCCACAGTGCAAGTCTATTGGTGATGTGGCTTGTTCAGGCCACTTGCCAGGAATATGCTTTGGAGTTCTAGGACTGGACAGACAACTATAAAAGGACTTGTCTTGCATGCTGCTCAATAGAACCCTTGCTTGATGCTCTCTTGCGTATTGACGACTTGAGCTCTTCTTGAGATGTAATGCTAAGGCGTTAGTACTCTTCAAGGTGAAGTGTATGCCTCATTAAGTGTGGGGTGCATGATACATGTCAACAAAGGAAGAATGCCTAAAAACCTTTGTGAGCTTTCATGGTTTCACAGCTTCTCTGCCAGAGGTGTTAGCTCAGTAGCAAACAAGGACCACCACCCTGTTCGGGGAAAAGGTCAAACTTTCAACAAACTCTTAGCCAAGTTTCCCACCAAAACCGACCTACAGAGTGGACTTGTCAAATGTATACATCTCATGAGAACATGCGGAATTCACTGTTTTACAATTCACGAGTGTATTTTTTGGAGTCACAAATGTCCCGTATGATTTTATCGTGACAATGAGTAACATGTTCCAGCTATACCTTGACTATATCATTGTTGTATAACCCAAAGAAGCTATGGTGTGCAGACCCACACAAGAGGTGTATAGCAGACACACCCGGCAACTCGTTGAAGTTTTACTTGGAGAAAGGTTCTATGCAAAAATCTTAGGCCCAATTTTGGTTACTGTTTGATCCATGTTTTTGGCGACATCATCAGCAGCGGATGTGGTACCATGGACCAAGAAAAATGGAAAAGTCACTGATTGGCCAACACCAGTCAATGTTCGGTATTTGTGATTGTTCTTGGAGTTCTCAAACTAATACCGTCAATTTGTATCGGATTACAATGGAAAACAAGTGCCTCATCCTGATGTCACTCAAGAAAGCACCACGTGGAAATGTCGCAATAGTAAACACGTAGCAGTTATCTCTTTAAGAAACGCTTTGACATCAATGCCAGCCTTGAAATATGCGGATCCAACAATGGAATATGTCACATAAAAGTCCTGTCAAGCAGTCTGTACCATGCACTTTTTTATCCAACGCACCTTAAAATACTTTGTATGGGCATGGATACTACATGGAATAAGTAAGACACTGTTGTATCTCCATAACCTCTCTCTGCTTCATCCATTCTACAATACAAGGATGAGTGATAGGTTGAATGTCTCATGGAATGCCTTCATGGCCATATACATAATGCCTTATGATACGAGGAGAAAAGCCTCCACCTTTTCTCCTCTGTAAGTGAGTCTCTCTTCATGATGTATTCCACATTGGACTATGCGTGTCAACATGATAGACTTTCAATCCATGCTTGCGGTCATAGATNCATTATGGTGGAAAACCGGTAAAAGGGTATGTACTCATTTCATGTCACATGCCAGCCCCTGCATGCAAGCGGATATTGGATAAATCATGTAGAGCAACACTCACGTGTTAGGTACTCTGGGATCCTCATTCTTCTAATCTACATCTAGGGCTTGAGATGATGTCATGGAAGATTGTTACAATCGAGGATACAACCCATCATGACTCACTGTCGATACTCAAAATACACAAGGGTGATCATGCTTGCTATGCAAATGACAAGGCCAAATCCAGCATGATCTGAACATCTGCACAGAGTTTTTTATTTCGCCTCTAGTAACAATGCTATCTACCCAACATCTAAATCATTTAAGCTTGGCTTTGATTTACGGTGGTTGCTTGACTTTTACCATCCACAGGTCCTCATTTTGTTGTAGAATCATGCACAGCACATGAGCTTGCATCATTGCTTTGATGATATTGAGCCTAAATATGCACCTTGGGATCCCTTGCCGATCCATCCCGGTTGTTACTCGTCTACAAAGCACATTCCTAAGTCAATTGGCTAAAACATTATATTCTAGTTTTGTTCTTTGTGATGGGCATAGTGACTAGTTTATGCAACAGAAGTAGGTAGAAATAGTATGAAATAAGCATGGTTATGTGGTGATGTAACACAAAATTATAATAACTATTCCAATTATGTTTGTTTCTCTTTCGATGATTAGTGGAACTCATTAATGGTGATGCAGTCAACCCATGAGCATACTCTTGTGTTTACCATTGGTTGACATCAACCTACCGTGATTAAAAGACGAGATGTAGATTCAAAGGCATAGAGAAATAACAAACAGTCCATACACTATGGGAGCGTACTATCATACCACTGATCTTCAATGATTTTCCTATGATATCTTTTAAATTTTCAAGAAAGCACATGGCATTCCTGAATACCTTCGAGCTCATATGCCTCAACATTGTGTACACAAAACACAAACCATGCTAACACATACACTAGTCCACTTATTTCCATCGAAGAAAGTATGGGATGAGCCAATGATGATCTGGAATTCGAGAGAAATGAAATTGATTAAGCTATTTATTCTTGATCACCCTCCTTGAACGATCACACATGAAGCTCCCGAATTTCACGGGAATGACTCGCTTCACATACCCAATCATGCTACTGATGTGTTGGGGTATTTCAAGGTACTTTCTTCCAAGTAAAACAAGATAACACATGTGACATTGATGTTTCCACTCTTACATTGGTCATTAAACTCAATTTTTGGGTTCCACCTACCACATTACTTACGACTGTGTACTTTGCGCCTTTGTAATACGCAATGTATATCCTTCTGGTCTAAGAATATGGAGTATTGTGTTTAACAATGTCATACTACCGGAGGTTATCTCCACATGGTGGAAAGTCCTAGATCACATAGTAGTTAATGGTACCCACGTGTCCTTTGAAAGCGGGAACGACCGGCTTCAAGTGTCTTCGGTGTTTCTCTCTATGCTACCAAATGAAAGTCTTGTCTATAATCACAGCATCATAGATACATGTGCTGGGAGACCTATGTTGTGAACACCTCATGTATGGTCAAGCTGGGAGACCATAAAATGTAAGACTATGTGGTCGACAACATTTAGTCAGTCGGTAACCAGTCACATGACATGTTTACAATTGTAGCAGGGCGCCGGAACTGGCCAACATGTCAATTTCCAAGCCAAGGGCTCCACTAGGAATGGTTGTTCAGCCAACCCAACTAAACTTGCTGTGATGGCCACATGTGGAACCTACCACACACAAAACATTCCATAGGTTTCCTTGATTGGATTCCCCATGGAGGAAGCCTATACGTTTGGTCGACCATGCGCCTAGTGTACCACCATGGCATTAGATCTACAAAGAGAGTTTTCCTACCTGAATAGTGGCACATTGACGTGGCCAGACAATTGTTTTCCCGGGGAACTTGGTGCAAGAGATGCTCCACACAAAAAAAAAGGAAAGGATGCATTACAAAGAAACCAAGATTGAACAACCCAATGCTAATTGGAAAGTTTCTTTTCCATCACACGTCTTTCTCTTTGATTTTCAGCATGAGAATCGCATTCCCACGCACGGAAGATGTTGTTGTTGTTGTGCCAACATAAGGTGAGCAATGTCTCACCAAAGTCAGTACATGAAGAGTTGTTGAATCTTCAACAATCGATGCAGCATGTGCATGGATCATCTCTTGACTCCTCACAATAAAAATCAATTTCTTGACACTAATGTCACACTTCCACAAGAGTATTTGCTCCACAAGGCAAGGTGAAAATGCAATATGGATAAATCTTTCGGCCACAGCCATGTGCACGCATGGTATATCTTCTTGTGGACAAAGCATCATATTGATGCTTCACTTGCTCTTCGTGGTTTCTATTATATTTACACTCCACATGTCCAACACTTTTCATGGAAGTACACTTTATGCTAAATATTCATTATGAAATTGTCTTCATTCCTCGAATTGAAACATGTGAACCATCCACGTTCAGCTCGGCGCAAAACTTTGTATCATAGCACATTGGTGCTGGAGGGACAGCCGACACATCAACTACAAGGCAAAAACCTTGTACAAGTAAACAGTGTGTATCAAACATCTAGACTCGCAGCCATAGTAATGACGCCCATGAGTAGAGCGGCGCACCCGGCAATGAGAAACAGTAACCAGTAGAGAGTTCGGTGATGGAGGATCAACAGCACACAAGCAAGGATNAAACTGACTATTCCAATGGCCAATTTGATGATGGACCCCTCCGATTCAACAAACTCTTTGCCTCCGTTGTTGCCTGCTGGGACGATACCTTGCACGATGGGAGGCACCGGCCTACAAGCTTGCACTAATGAAAACTTGAACCACAAGCTGTTGGGAATCAAGATCCTTAACACCGACATACTCCAAAATTTCCCTGTGGCCCTGGAGAAGCTTTACAATAAGCATGGACAGGAGGCAGTGTTGATGGAGAGAAATAACCAAAGTCTCAAGTGTACCCCAAATTTTACTGGCACTTCCTTAGCCACTTGATCCTATAACTTGTAGAGACCTGAGTTTTTGGACTTGGCAAACAGGTTTGGAGGTCTATTTTACCCCTCCTCCGGTCAACAAAGACACATCAAAAACTGACCTCGCTGCCTCGATTTACCTTGTACGAATTTAAGTTGGTGGTCAAATCCAAAAACCACCCAACTTCGGTAGGAGACCGGCGAAGCTGGATCAATGGCTCACACGACCACTCTCACATCGTTGACCGCAAGCGTACTAGCTCTTGGGAAGATCAATCTGAAGTGGCACAACTCAGTATTTCCACTAGAAATTTGGATGGACTTGTCGTGCTCCATGTTCAAATGCTGTGGGAAAATGAACTAGAAATACACGGAAAAACTGTATAAGCTTCAACTCTCACATTAGCTTTTTAGTGTGGGAGGCAATACACTTAATTTTTCAAAATCATCACTGAAATCGACCTCGCTCTTGTAGAATTCAGTTTCTATAACATCTTCAAACGTGTAATCAGGAAAGTAATCTCCATTTTTGGCATCAAATACAACCTTTCGCGAATGACTATACCAGCCAACGATATCGGCAATGCCAAATGCATTGCTTGGATGTAGGAATCCAGTGGTTGGCAATCCCAAATCCACAATCCACACTGAAGTGATGTTTGATTTCATTGTCCAAATAAATTATAGGGTTTTAACTTAGGTTCGTGCATAGTTTCCTTTATTTTTGTGTTTCCAAAAACAAACAAAAATGGGAATGTTTTTTCCTTGATTTTGATGACAGTCCACGGATGTCACAAATAATTGTAAGGACCTTTGTAGCCTTGTTCAGATCCGGATGAGAATATTGACTTCCACAAGAACCATTTTTTTCTACACAACCGAATTCTGGGAACTACCCATGGCAAACATTTCTCGATTTTTAGTCTACGTGGAGATGCCATCTTTTACAAAAAGATGAGTAACATTGCAAGGTACGCTTCTAGAGTCGCACTTCAGGAGTCGCACAACAGCGTCATGCTTGCGTCATTGAACAATGGATGTGACACGACTATTGGGTTGGCTTCTTAGAGTCACACATTCTTGCAGATCTTGCCACTCTAGTCACCGTGTTGCACCTGACTTCTTCCTTCAGCAAAGTAACTTCAGACAAGAACCGCGGCATTATTGAGAAGCAATTGTCTGGCTCCACGTCGCAAGCCATACTGAAGCAAGATCCAGGATGTCCCTAGAAATCAAAGCTAGTGCTACTAGCTTCTGTGACTCCTACACCCTTAATCATCCACATTTTCACAGGTCAATGAGCCCAACGCTTCAGAAGTACCCCTCCAACATCACCCCAGACAATAAGCACCTCCCTACATCCCCTGCTCACATCGACCTTTCGAACAATGACGACGATGGCGATGCCGGCCATGACCCTGCAATTGTAAACAATGACGATGGTGGTGATGTTGTTGAAAACAACAATGATGATGATGTTCTAGAGAACAACAACCATGAGGAACTGGCTGTAGCATAGCAAAATGTTGTTGAGGTGCTCATCGATGTCCCCGCAATATCCGCCAAGAAGATGGCAGGACGTCGGGCAACAGATGAAGTTGTCGTGGAAGCTCTTATGGCAGAGCTAGCAACGGATGAGACAAATGAAACCGCCATTGTGTATGCTGACACAATGAATGATGCACTTGTCCTTTCCAATTGGGGAAAACCAAGTACCATCAGGAGCAACACCATTAGCCACAAACTCCAAGATACGGGAACCCTACATGGACTGGTTTGGACTAGAACATGTGTCCATCATCCATGCAGAAGTCCTGAAACATTCCAGCAGCATCACCAAGATAGTGATATGGCTTCACATGTTACACGAAACAACCACCAGTCCATCCATCTATGAAAATCTTTCCGTCTCCACCGTCAGGGAGTAGTACGAGCCGAACTCAATCAACGTCTGTCCAACATACGCGATGGTGATGGAAACAATGCCGGACAAGCCGAACAACAATGCCGCTTTGACAAACTCATGTGTGTAAGGATCTCGAGGCCAGAGATCCTACTTTCATGACTAGCCAACGCTCATGCACGGGATCATCTGCTCTTTCGAGCTCATGTGTGACCAACGATAAACGTTCAATTCGTCCAGGTGTTTTTGGTCTTCTACAAGTACTGCCGTTGATTTGTACGGGACCATGCTCGGGTTTCAACGCCTCTGTCTGATCGCTCTCGTAAAACTATCGAGTGGAGTTCGAGAGAAAGTCAGTAAGAAGAATTTGGCTCTTTGAAAACACTTTGACCTCAACGCCAATCCAGTGATTGTTGGATCCAATGATACGTCATAGCCATTTATGTGTCTGATCAAGGAATCAGAGCCGTTCTCTTCCAATAAAACACCGATGGAGAACAAATGATATAGTATATTTCAAGAAAAATGTGCGGGCCAGGATTGAACTACATAGTGTACAAGAAAGAAATGTAGGCCATACAAGAAAGAGAAAAAATGTCAGCCATCACCAGCCACAGACGGACTGCCAGAGTGGCATCGCTCTTGTGGCGGATGCTATAGATCCACCGCATCCGGGTGAAGTCATCAGTCACGGTGAGAACATAGTGACCTTGATCTTATAGGGGATTGACTGGGAGATGACCGAGGAGGTCTGATGACACATTGGTGAGGACAAGATGCTCAAGAAGCTTGCAAAGCACGATTGGTGGGACCGCATGCAAGTCGACGTAGATGTATTTTACAAATAATGCAACTGCTTTAGTGGCAAATATCTGGTTGCACGAGGCCATCGGGATTGCTCCAACCCCTCCCTATTCTAATGGAGCCATGGGTCAATATCAGTATGGACTTCGTGACGGGAGTACCGGTCACTTCGGTGGGAAATGATGCAATTATTTTGGTGGTGGACATATTTTCCACACTGTCGCATTCTATACCAATGAAAACCATCGTATCCGCCAATCGAACAACGCGTCTATCTCTAAATCACATCATTCAACTACACAGAGTTCCACATACCATCTTTAGCGACAGAGACACTTGCTTCACTAGCCATTCTTGGTGCAAACTAATGTCATGCTACGACAGTCAGATCCAGCTATCAACATGTTCCACCCTCAAGCTGACGGGAAAATCAAGCAGACTAACCGGACGCTTGAACAGCTTCTGTGCATGCAAACTACATGGGCCTGATTGGACGACAAACTCTCAATCACCAAACTTGAACATCATTTTAGGACTTCCACTCCAATGGGTTGAATTCCGTTTGAGGTGGTCTACGACAAACTTCTCGCCACACCAGCAAAAGTACAGACCCAAAGCAAGATTCTTGTGTTTGACATCAATCATGAATTGTCACGGCTGACCCTAGCAAAGAAGTAGTCGACAATCAAGCAAGCAGCGGACCGACATCGTTGCAACGACATCTTCAGCGCTAAAAATTGCGTCCTCCTCAGCTTGGTGAATATGAAAGTGTACGGACAGTATTGTGCAAAGTTTAAATCCTGATCGTGGGGACCGTTTGAGATCAAGCAAATGAAATCCCCACTCATCACTTAACTTTGCCTTCCAGATAGTATGGCAATTCATCCAGTGTTTCGTGTCTGTGCGCTCAAGCACTATTGGGATTGGAGCAAGATATTCCCTTATACATATGGTGCACCTCCTTCTCTAGTCCAAGAGGAAAGGGACACGTAGTACATAAATAAATATATCCACGGAAATCAATGCCGTGGTAAAACAACAGAGTATCTCGTAAGGTGGTTAGGCTACAAATCTGCACACAATAGTTGTTAGCCCTTAACAACCTCAACGACATCAATCACATGAACAACAACTATTGTAAGAACCACTAGCATACATCTGCTAATGCGCAAGGACGTCGTAGCTAAAAGGGGGGAAATTTTTAGTCCAATATGTACACGAGTCTGTAAACTCCACTAGTGTACTTTTCTTTCATTGCATATATAGTCCGCAAGGCATCAACCTCATGATTATTATGTTGTTCTGCAGAAGGAATTTTGACCACATGCTCCAACCTCCCGTGTTCCGTTATCAAAGGTTCCGACACATTTGACCACTTTCTAGAATAGCGGATAAAGTTTTCATAAGCCGTAGCGACTTTTCAATAGCATTTGTTTGACTTCTTGACGGTTCTAGACTATCATAAAGATGTGCCTTGATATTCGTGAAACCCCTCGACTTCTTGGGGAAGTTACTTGAGGCAATCACGACGCGGCGTCGCACATGCTCGACTGAAGGGCCCGAGATCAGACATATGCCCTATGCTGTTTCTTATCATTGAATACATGCATTAAACATGTCTGAAATTTTTCATCATAGTATACTTATTGCAAAGTTCAAACGATCCATTTTCATAATTGCTTGAATTGCCTGCTGCTCCGCATCCCATCAATGTGAACCATCTACGTTCTGCTCGACGCAAGAACAACGTTTTATTACAAGATTACTCAATCGTCCCTGGTCCTCAGATTATCTTCTGCAATGCAAATTCTACCTTTGAAACATCTCTATTATGCGGGAAAAAAAAAAAAACACAAGGAATCCCACCAATGTAAAGCCTATGTTTTGATTTGTCATTGGGGATTTGCAGTTCAAGGCATCACTTTGGCAAAGCCCAATGCTACTCCTAATGATGTTTGGCGGGATGAATCAGGCATATCTAATTGGGCAAGATTACCACACACCCCTCGTTTTGGACAATAAGCCTGATCCCCCTCCCTAGGAGAAGGATTAGTTGGTACAGTTTTTATACTTGTTGTTATTTTTGTACTTGATTACGTGCATGCACACATCATGCATGAGTGCGTGTCACATGTGGACGTCCGACGCCGTAAAAATTAATAATCATGAATGTTAACATGTTCGGTTTGAAGTATTTGTGTTACAAAAATCGGGGTATACGTTCATCGGCAAGATATTCCATTTCTTTCAGTTTTGTCACATCCCACGGACCGAATTTGTGCATGGCCGTCTTGACAACGTCAGCATTATCATTGTTGCACAAAAACACCCCTTGATTGAGCAGGAGCCATGAGCTAGCAGCGTTCATCCAGTGGAATGCATACGTGCTGCCAAACCTAAGACTTGCCTGGCCAGGTCAACGAATGGTAAGTAGGCCAATTGGATTTCACCACTGAACGTTTTGACAGCTGTCCTTGTGGCAAATGCCGCGGCAGCCTACCATGAGCGACCATTCACATGTTGATGTCACTATCATGCAACCGCCGGTTGCCATGGCCAAGGGCCAGGGTACAAGGCAGCATGCTCGAAAGAACGTCGCCACCAATCGACAAGGACATGCACGAGGCTGTATGCCGGAAAGTACATTTTCGTGGACAATGCCCTCATCCTGCGTGTCTCACCATTCTCTGTTGGCCCGGCTGGGGGACGCGATGTCCCGGCGCTGTGCCTCCCGCTCGCTCGAGTCTCATTCAGACTCGCATCACCATTGTTGATGCCGTCAACGCAGCCTCCAACCATGCCGATGTTACAGCTGCGTCCCGCGTGACTTCTTCATGGTGGACCAAGTCATAAAGTACACCTGTAAGCCAAATCAGGCAGGTAGATGTGATGTATAGTTTGCTATATTATGGAAAAAATACATGTTGTTTTGGATGGCTTCCAAACTTCTCGTGTGGCGTCTAGCTACGCGACCAAATCAGGACAAGAATGATCCATCCCCCGCTCTCGGTCCTGCTTCGCGGTGGTAACCCTCCTCCAAAAGACACATCAGGTGTGTTTGACAATGTGATGCTTTGGTTGGAGAGGGGTTGGAACGATGACTGGTTTCAGCGGCGGTTGGACGAATGGGACGCCCTCCCCNTGTGATGTATAGTTTGCTATATTATGGAAAAGATACATGTTGTTTTGGATGGCTTCCAAACTTCTCGTGTGGCGTCTAGCTACGCGACCAGCTCAGGACAAGAATGATCCATCCCCCGCTCTCGGTCCTGCTTCGCGGTGGTAACCCTCCTCCAAAAGACACATCAGGTGTGTTTGACAATGTGATGCTTTGGTTGGAGAGGGGTTGGAACGATGACTGGTTTCAGCGGCGGTTGGACGAATGGGACGCCCTCCCCAAGAACCAACCCCTTGATGAGCCACCCCGTGCTCTGGGGCCTCTCGATGGCCGGGAAGCCGGATTGGCAAGGTATAGCATGGATCGTCGTCGTGTCCTGTCTCTCCCACATGGCCACCTTGGCAATTCCTCCCTTGTTTCCCGGTTGTTTTTTATCTTTTGTTTGCGGTTGAAATTGGAGACCAAATGATTTTCTTCTTCATTGGTGTCTTCTTGCATTTGTCAAAAACACTCTGTCTTCTTATGCGCTTGCCTGGACAAGCAATTCTAATGACAAACCTTGTCAGACCTCCAAGAAGCAAAAGGAGATACAAGAGGAGCCAAAGGAGGGGATAGTGTTTGACAGCATAGACGCTACACGAGCCTATGTGGACGACAACACAGTCAATAAGCGTTTCGGACTGAAATGGATTCACAGTGATCCTGCACGATTCCATGTTACCTGTGTTCAAGCCAAAACCAAGGGTTGTAAGTGGCTCCTCCGTGTTCGTGTTACAAGCAAGTGCGGACACGTCACCGTGTCACACTACGCCGAAGGCCACAAGTGCGTCCCCAGCATTGGGTGAGGCAATCGCACGAGGAAGAAAGGCTGGGATGTCCCGCAAGATCTCCAAGGTTGTGTAGTGCGACCCCACGGCATCCACGGTTATTCTGCGTCAGGTTCTCCACAAAAGGACCAGGGTGAGCATCTCTAGCTACACACTGTACTGTGCCAAGACACATGCCCAAGAGAAGTTGATGGGTAAGAATAGTGACGCGTAGAGCCTCCTTCTCTCGTACGTCAAAGAGGTATGTTGCAATGTATGGTTCTTTTTATTCTATCGTAATTACAGTTATTCTTTCCTTCTTTTCACACGCATGTTCACGTCCTCCGTGCAGCTAACACATGTGGACCCAAGAACACATATCGTGGCCCGCAAGGAAGAGAGTGGTGCCTTCCTGTGGGCATTCATCGCTCCCGGTCCCGCTATAATTGTCTTTTAGCATAGTCGCAGCATTGTGACGATGGACACCACCATCCTCAAGAATGGCCACAAGCAGGTCCTCTTGCTTGCTTAATTTGTTTATGCCAACGACCATGCATTCTCCATGGCCTGGGCTCTTGCACCGACGGAAGATGAAAAGGGATGGAAGTTTTTCTATGCAGAGCTTGCGGTTGCCTCTCCCATCAGTGGAAATGCTGGATCATGCATCATCGCAGACAGGGAGAAGGAACTGGAGAAGGCGTTGCACAAATGCCTCACTGGCACCACTCACACCTTCTGCGCATGGCACATACGTGACATTTTGCACACCAACTATGGGAAAAAGGCCGTACACTGGGCATGGAAGTGTGTCCATCTGATGAATGTCAAGCCCTGGGAGAATGCCACGACACACCTGCATCAAGTGAGTGCATCGGCATATGTGTACCTCTTTGGGCGCAAGGTGGATGATGGGGTAGCGGTCGGGGGATGCCTCTCGAGAAGTGGACTCGCCTCCACTGCCCTTTGGGCAGAGGAGGCCATACCATATCAATTCTAGAGAGAGCTAGAACGCCCGCATCGCAGCTCATAGAAAATTACATGCGTACTACTGCTTCGTGTCCATCTACCCTTTTGTTCAACAACATTTCTGCACCCGTCGCGCCTGGGAAGTGGAGGAAAAACCGCACTAGCACCAGCACAGCACGACTGACTACTCCGCTGCCTTGCAGTGGCTCGGGAGTACACCATGACAGAGGAGGGGCCCAACACAGCCACAATTTCTTTCCGACAAATAATCCGCGGAAGATGGATCTTGCTGACAAGTCTTGCAACTGTGGGCGGTGGAAGGATTTTGGCCTGCCATGTCAACATGCGTGTGTTTTTTTTTGTCACAAAATGCGTGAAAATAGAGAACCTGGCAGACCCGGGGCTCACCTGCATGGCGTTCCATTGTGCATATGCCAGCCCTATCCCTTCTCCATTCATCAGGAACATTCGGCCAGTTGAATCTGCCTAGCTGAAGCCGAGACATCATTGTAGGAAGGGCTGCCCACGCAGCGCAAGGAAGGACTACGAGACATGGCGCACGAAGAACTTCATGTTCCCCCGGTATGGGATAAAGGGTCATACAAAGACCCGGTGCAGTAACCCTCTTGCTCTGAGCCTTGCACAGGCCGCATCACAATATAATGGTGGTCTTGCTGCATTTGCACAGCGAGCTACAGCAGCATTGGAGGCACATGTAAGTGCCTCCATGGGTGGGGGTCCACCTCTTGTTGAGTATGTTGGTGGAGACATAGAGTACGACCCAGAGATGTTGTCTCGAGATGACACAAATGATGAGGATGATGGTTTTAGAAATGATGAATCTGGTGCATACTCCCATCCTGTTCGTAATTTTGGTCAGACGGTGAATCAGGGTGAGCACACTCAGCAGTTGGATGAGGATGAGAGGGAGTGGCAGGATACGTACGAAGATGACCCAGACAAGGCAGAGTGAGGTGAGTATGTGTGCATGTACACATTGTTCGTCTTCATGTGTTCCCTTTTCTGTTTTTTCAATGGTTTTACTTCCGTTGGATGAAAGAACGAACACCTGGTTTTCTAATTCTGCAGGATGAACTATGCTGGACAGTGGAGTTTGAGCACCCCCTTGTTTTATCACCTTAGACTCCAAGAGAAAAGGGGGGTTTCGGGTTAGGCAGAGGGTCAGGGTTATGTTGAATGGGATGAGTTCATCGAGTGTAGGGAGGGGGTGTCGTGGTGTGTTCAGTCCTGAAAGCAGACATGGCGGCCAAAATCATGACAATGAGAAGGAAGTATTATGCGACGTAGAACATTGTCAGCCATGGGAGCAGTTATGTCCTGTGTGTGACATTGTTCATTTCCTCCGAGGTTAAGTGGAGAACTGTTTGAGGAGATCATGTATCCCACATTCACAGTGTGCAGTCATTACTCATGTGTGTTTGCATCAACATCCTTTATAAGATATTCCTTTGTGAATTACCTCTTATCACATTAATGACAGGACAATTCATTCCACATAGCAAGTGGTTGTTTTCTACCAAGTTGCATGGAGCTTGTTTGCAACAAGAATGAACGTCCAATGACAAAGACATGCACTAGACATGTTTTTCACCGCACTACAAAGAAGGAAGAGATGCAGATTTTAGTTCAAACATGCAATCACAAAATGTTGCATTCTCTGCTAGTAGTGTCTGAGGAGTTCCTAGAATCGCACAACAGTACAAGCGTAATCCAATGTAAAACGTCATGTGTACATTCATTCACAGCGTTTGCCTTCCGTAGAGCTTGAAAGGAAGGATGCACAGTATGCAAGGCTGTTCAGAACGCCTGTGAAGCAGAGCTGTTCATTATGCCTCTGTTGCAAGGCCAATTCTCCACATGTAATCATACTGTCTGAAGTAACAGGCATTGTGGTAATAAGTACGGTGAAAAATGCCGATTCCCCCCTGTTTTGCCACCCATGACCCTCATATACCCCTCCGTCGGAACAATAAGCCTCATTCCCCACTCAACCGGAACAATAAGTCACATATACCCCTCCGTCGGAACGACTAAGCCCCTGTCCGCCAACAATAAGCCCTATCCGCCCCCCAATTTTCAACATGCTCAAACAACGACGCATGTTGCTGCTTAAGCATGGCCAAATC
>SZWC01009527.1:24185-39085 GCA_023375785.1 Penium margaritaceum
CATAGCGCAGTACTCGGATCGCGGCCTCGTGGTGGAGGTGACGCGGCTCCTGAGAAAACTGGGCCAGGAGGTTGACGGCGAACGCGATGTCTGGACGCGTCGTCGTCGCCAGGAACATCAATGACCCGATGACTCGCAGGTACGCGGTCACGTCAACTGGCTCCCCCACAACAGCTGGGTCAAGACTCTTCAGCTTCACCTGGCCATCGGGCGACATGGGTGAGGATGCGCTCGGTACGAGTGGCAGGTCCTCGGCGAAGCGAGTGGACAGAGTCTGCACATAAGCAGCCTGATGGACATGGAGAATGCCCTGGGAGCGATCATGCTCGAGCTCCATGCCCAGGAAGACTCGGGCAGACCCGAGATCCTTCATCTGGTAGGTGGCGTGCAGCAGTTCCTTGACGCGCTGGATGGCAGCCGTGTCTGGCGACGCAATGAGGAGGTCGTCGACGTACACCAGAACAGCAGCGAAGGTCTGGCCTCGCGGACTGACAAACAGTGCAGGGTCTGCGGTGCTGCGCTGGAGCCCACCACGAAGGAGCGTGCTGCAAATCTCCTGGTTCTAGCACCGAGGCGACTGCTTCAGGCCATACAGGGCCTTACGCAGGCGCCACACTCTCCTGGTGCCATCGTCGAAGCCTGGTGGCTGCACCATGTAAAGCTCCTCACCCTCCAGTGAACCATGGAGAAAAGTGTTGCTCACATCCATCTGATGCAGCTCCCACCCATGCTGGGCGACCAGGCTGAAGAGCGCCCGGCTGGTGGAGAACCGGCCAACTAGGGCAAAGATCTGGTCATAGTCGACCCCAGGGACCTGGGCAAACCCCTTTGCAATGAGGCGGGCCTTGTACTTGTCCAAGGACCCGTCGGGTTTCCACTTGCGCCGAAAGACCCACTTAGCGCCGATGGCCTTCCGACCTGGAGGGAGGTCGACGAGGTCGTACATGTGGTGCTGTCGGATAGCAGCGAGCTCATCGACACAAGCAATGTCCCAGTGTGCGGCCTCAGGGGAGGCTCGTGCCTCGCGCAAGGTGGCTGGGTCCTCCGGGCGGGCTGTAGAACGAACTGAGAGAGCATGTGCCTCTTGTGCCCCAGGTGGGATGCGCGCAAGGGCAGCCACGACAGCGTGCCGATGCTCGTGATGGAGCATGGCGTAGCCCAATGCGGAGCCCGGGTGCAGATCTGCAATGATGGCCACGGTGGTCAGGCCCAGGGCTTTGGTGCCAGGGTCCCCACTCACGACCGTGGGAGTGGAGGAGGCACGTGGAGCCACGGGGGGTCGAGGCGCCACCGAGCGCGGTGCGGCGGTCTGCAAGCTCACCGACGGCCTAAGTCGGAGGCTGCCGCCGAGGCCACGTGTGTAGCGTGGCAAGGCGCACGATGCCGCTGAGTCTGACGGGCCAGTGGAGGAGACTGGGACTGTCGGCCCGGAGGGACCAGTGGACGCGACTGGGACAGCTGGCCCGGAGGGACCAGCGGACGCGACCGGGGCAGCTAGCCCGGAGGAACCAGCGGACGCGACTGGGACAGCTGGCCCAGAGGGACCAGCGGACGTGACTGGGGCAGCTGGCCTGGAGGGACCAGCGGACGCGACTAGGGCAGCTGACCCGGATGGACCAGCGGACGCGACCATGGCAGCTGGCCCGGAGGAACCAGAGAACGCGACTGGGACAACTGGCCCGAATGGACCAGCGGACGCGACCGGGGTAGCTGGCCCGGAGGAACCAGCGGACGCGTCTGGGGCAGCTGGCCCGGATGGACCAGCGGACGCGACTGGGACAGCTGGCCCGGAGGGACCAGCGGACGTGACTAGGGCAGCTGGCCCGGAGGGACCAGCGGACGCGACTGGGGGAGCTGGCCCGGAGGGACCAGCGGACGCGACTGGGGCAGCTGGCCCGGAGGGACCAGCGGACGCGACTGGGGCTGCTGGCCCGGAGGGACCAGCGGACGCAGCTGGGACAGCTGGCCCGGAGGGACCAGCGGACGCGACTGGGGCTGCTGGCCCGGAGGGACCAGCGGACGCAGCTGGGACAGCTGGCCCGGAGGGACCAGCGGACGCGACTGGTGCGGCTGACCCGGAGGGACCGGTGGACGCGGCTGGGGCAGCTGGCCCAGGGGGACCAGCGGACGCGGCGGGGACAGCTGGCCCGGGGGGACCAGCCGACGCGACTGTGTCACCCGGACGCGGTAGGACGGAGGACGGACTCACCACTCCCCCATGCAACGGGATAGACACAGACGAGCCGGAGCGAATGAGGTCGCGAGGAAACAGGTCCTCGAAGAAGAGGGCATCCCGGGACTCGATGATGCAGTGCCGGGAGGGGTCCCAGAAGCGCCAGGCCTTGGACTGACGAGAGACACCGAGGAAGGTGCAGGGACGGCCGCGGGGGGAGAGCTTGCCACCTTGCTGCGGGGCGGGCAGCCAGACAATGGCGACACAACCCCAGACGCGAGCGGGGCGGAGGTCAGCGCGCTGACCGCACCAATGCTGGTACGGCGTGGATTGACGGGGAAGGGGACCGTGGGGAATCCGGTTCCAGACCCAGGTCATGTAAGCCATGGCTTCAAAGTAGAAGCCCTCGGAGAGACTGGACTCGACACGCATGGTGCGGACGGCGTCAGCCATGGTCCGATTCCACCGCTCGGAGACACCGTTCTGGGCAGGAGTGTAGGGCGCCGATGTCTCGTGGTGGATGCAGCGGGAGGCGAGGAAAGTTGTAGCCTCACCCATATACTCGCCACCGTGATCGGAGCAAAAGCGGCGAAGGGAGCGGCCACACGCGCGCTCTGCGAGGACAAGCCAGTCCTGGATGGCCCGGGCGACATTGCTCTTCTGCCTAAGACAGAAGACCCAGCGATAGCGAGAATAGTCGTCCGTGAGGGTGAGGACATAGCGGCCGTGCTCGCCAACGGACTCGGTGGGGAGAGGGCCCATGACATCCGAATGGACAAGGTCGAGAGGGGCGGATGCACGGGAGTTAGACAAGGGGTACGTGGACCGGTCCATCTTCCCCTGAGCGCAGTCAATGCACTCAGTGGGGCACGGGAGAGGGAATGTTTCCGGGTCAAGGCCAGAGGCAGGCCGGGTGCAAAGCATGCTGTCGACAGCGGCAGAGTGGACGTGGCAGAGGCGGCAGTGCAAGAGGCGGGTGTGCTGAGGAGAGAGCGTACTGGTGACGAGCACATGGCCTGTGGCGGCCGACGAGGAGGAGGCGGGAGGAGAACAGAGAGACGAGGAACATGCCATAGGTTGCCACGGGCGGTGGCGTGCAAGACGACAAGACCAGACGGACGCAACGACACAGTGCCAACACCACGCGAGTGAACTACATCCATGCTCATGCGGTCAAGGGCAGTCACGGACAGGAGGCTGAGCTCTAGACCAGGGACGAAGAGGACATCGGTCAGGAAGACGTCACCGGCAGGACCACGAAAACGAATGACGCCAACACCACGGACAGGTAACACCTGGCTGGAACCTGTCCGGACACCGGAGACATCGCCGACAGGACCGAGCATACTGAAGGCCTCACGAGAGGTCGTCATGTGATGCGTGGCCCCGGAGTCGATGATCCAAGTCGTTGCAGGGTCCTGGACCGGGGTCGCGAGATCGCTAACGGTCACATGGCAGCAGGCGAGGGACGCGGACGCGGTGGACGGAGGAGCGAAACGGGACTGCCAATCGTCAAGCCAAGCAACATCATCAAGAAGAGGGGCGGAGGAGCCTACGGCGACGATGAGACAGACGCGGAAACGGGACACGACCGCAGCTCAGTCTCAGTCATGCAGGGTTGGGCAGGAGGGCAGGAGGTGATGCAACTCGCACTTCCCTGGGGAGGAGGGCGAGGCAGGCCGAGCTGGAGCGCGATGAACTGCTCCAGCTGACGCTCACGGGAGGAGGGCCCGGGAGCGTAGACGGAATGCAGAGTGATGGTGCCGGAGCCCGGGTAGTAGGAGGACTGCACCGGTGAAGGGAGCGGAGACGCCAACGGCTGCGGGAAGTACTGCTGCAGCGCAGGTGTCTGCGGGACAGGCGGAGCTGCCGGAGTGGTAGAGCCGCTGGACGAGGTCAAGGTGGAAGGGCCAGCAGCAGCGACGGCGGCAGATGCGAGACGGCGCTCCCGCTGGCGCCGCATGGTGGCGATGACGCGCGCCTCGTCTGTCGGGAGAGGGCACGTGTACCACCCGTGCCCGGGCTGACCACAGTTGTGGCAGACCGAGCCACCACCGCTGGACCCAGTCGACGACTGCTGCTGTTGCGGCTACTGCTGACCCTTGCCTTTCTTGTTCCGACTCTTCTTCTTCTTCCCCGAAGACGATGAGGTAGCTGCGGCGGGAGAGGCGAAAGCCACGGAGGCAACAGCAGGGGAGGCGACAGTAGGGGAGGCGACAGCAGGGGATGCGAGCGCCTCCGTGCGATGGAGCAAGGACTCCTGGCGAGCTTCCTCAATGCGGAGGAAGAGCTCGTATGCCCAGGGCATGAGGGTGCCCTGGGTCGCCATGGTGGAGAGGACGTCCTGGGGGTAGTGGACGAAGACATCTGCGTAGTCGCTAGTGGCGCCGCGCTTGATGGTGAGGAGCGCGGACAGAGAAGGCGGAGCAGACGTGCCGAGACGACGGAGGATGTCCTCCGCCCGCTGCCAGTAGGCAGTGACCGTCTCGGTCGCCCCCATGTGCAAGGAGTTGAACTCTCGGAGCAGACGGCTGATCTCAGCGTTGCTGGACAGGCGATGGGGCCTGGTGAGGACGTGCCAGGCGGCTGCAGGGTCCGGGATGTCGCCAGACGTGACGTCGCCGAGGAAAGGCTCTAAGGCCAGGCGGGAAGCTGGAGGGGCGACTGGGACGAGGGCACGGACGGCGCAACCAGCGTCATACAGCTGGTCGGCCTGGGTGGAGTCATAAGGGAGGCTGTAACATACCCAGAGGCCCTCACCCTGCGCCCAGATCCGGAAGCTAAGCTCCCAGCTCCAGAACTGCTCGCCGGCCTGAAGAGGCGGCGGCGGCGTCTCAAAGTCCTTCTGCCTGCGGCAGGCACCCGGAGTGGGGCCAAGGACGGAAGTGACTGTCTGCCACTGGCGCTGAGTCTGCTGCTGTGCCACGTAGTACGTGGCAGCAGACACAGCTGGGCTGGCGTGCCCTGGAGGGACGAACGATGGTGGACCACTGGTGGCAGTCCGGGCGGCTACCGGCTGTAGCGCAGCAAGCTGCTGCGTCAGGGCGGCGAGCTGTTGCTGAAGAGCTGCAAGGGGGTCAAGATTGCCGCCGACGACACCAGCGGGCGGCAGCTGCTACTGCTGCTACTGCTGTGGAGGGGGCGGCTGCTCCTGCTGCTGCGGCGGTGGCTGCTGCTGTATGGGCGGCGGCTGCTGCTGCAACGGCGGTGGCGGCTGCTGCTGTAGAGGCGGCGGCTGCTGCTGCTGCAACGGCAGTGGCTGTTGCTGTATGAGCGGCGGCTGCTGCTGTAGCGGCGGCGGTTGCTGCTAGAGAGGCGGTGGCTGCTGCTGCTGCAATGGCGGCGGCGGCGGCGGCAGCTGCTGGTCCTGCGGCGGCGGCGGTTGCTGCTGCTGCAACGGCGGCGGGTGCTGTTGCTGCTGCTGATGCTGCAGCAAGCGCTACAAGAAAGGAGGGGTGGGGGTCCCCCCCTCAGAGGAGGACCCCTCCTCGCCTGGACTATCAGCCATGCCTTGGTGTTTTTTTTCTTTTTTTTCTTGTTGTAGGTGCTTTCCCCCTTGCCCTTTGTTCTTTTTTTTTAATTTTGTTGATGATGTCAGCAGTGACGTCAGCAGTGACGTCAGCAGTGACGTCAGTAGTGACGTTAGCGGAGGGGTGCTGACGTCAGCAGCGGGGAATGTTTGGGTCGCCGCCGCTGTTGTTGGTGCTGATGCTGCTGTAGCTGCTGCTGCTGCTACTGCTGTTGCTGCTGCTGCTACTGCTGCTGCCGCTGCTGCTGCTGCTGCCGCTGCTGCTGCTGCTGCTGCCGCTGCTGCTGCTGCTGCTGCAGCTGCTGCTGCTGCTGCTGCTGCTGCTGTTGCTGCTGCTGCTGCTGCTGCTGTTGTTGCTGCTGCTGCTGCTGCCGCTGCTGCTGTTGTTGCAGCTGCTGCTGCTATTGCTGCTGCTGCTGCTGCTGTAGCAGCTGCTGCTGTTGCTGCAGTTGCTGATGCTGCTGCTGCAGGTGTTGCAGCTGCTGCTGCTCGTGATGCAAGCTGTAGCAGCAGCTGTGCCTGCTGTTGCTGCAGCAGCGAGCTGCTGTAGCTCGCTGTTGCAGCTGAGAGCTACTGCAGCTATTGCGGGCTGCAGCAGCTGCTCCTTGTAGCTGCTGCGGGTTGCAGCAGCTGCTCGCTGCAGCTGCAGGCTGCTGCAACGGGGGTGGGGGATTTTTTTTTTGTGTTCGCCCTTTTTTTTCGTTTTTTTTTCTCTTGTCACAGCGGGCAGCAGCCCGCTGTCTGGTGCGAGCAGCGGGCTGCTGCTCGCCTAGCAGCAGCGAGCTGCTGCTCGCTGGCAGCAGCGGGCTGCTGCTCGCTACTCGCTCGCTGCGAGCAGCGGGCAGCAGCAACCGCGGCCGGCAACTGCTGCTGCTGCTGCTACTGCAGCTGTCGGCTGCTACAGCTCGCTGCAGCAGCTGCTGCAGCCCGCTGCTGCTGCTACACGCTGTTGCAGCTGCTGCATGCTGCTGCTGCTGCGTGCTGCTGCTGCGGGCTGCTACAGCCGGCTGCTGCTCCGGGCTGCTGCTACTGCTGCACGCTGTTGCTGCTGCTACACGCTCCTGCTGCTGTTGCTGCAAGCTGCTACTGCTGCAGGCTGCTGCTGCTGCTACTGCGAGCTGCTGCTGCTGCTGCTACGAGCTGCTGCTGCTACAAGGTGCTGCGAGCTGCTGCTTCTGCCTGCTGCTGCTAGTGGTGGTGCCAGTCACTGCACCCTGGTGACGTTGCCGCGTGCGTCGTCGCCCACAGCCGTCAGACGTCGCCTGCCGCTCACCTCTCGCGTCACGCGTGGGGGTCAGTGCTGCCGAAAAACTTCGGCAGCATTTCCCCTCGCCCAGTGGCCGTGGGAAAAATTCTGACGCCGCCACCAGGAGGGTCAATGCTGTCGGAAAAAATCGGGCAGCATTTCCCCTGCACTGGCGCGTATGGGAAGTCCGCCGGCGTTGTCTGGCACCTGTTCGCCAGTCTTCTGCTGCTGCTGCTACGCTCTGGCTCTGATACCAAGCTGGAAACTATGCAGCATGTTTGGGCAGCAGCGTTGTTGATGCAGCGTGCGGGCTTCCACGCTCGTTGCTTAAGTCAGCTGCCCCCTCAGTCTGCTGGTCTAGAGTCTAAGTCTGGAAGCTCTGGGTTTTGTTACTCAGAAACGCGCGCGCCAGAGTTAGCGCCAGAAAGGAGCTGAAAACTGACAATGACTGAATAGGAATGAAGAATAAACAACAATGGGAGACCCCTCCAAGTTCTAGGCCCCCCCCCCAGCTCTGTAGAGCTTGTTACTCAGTTCAACAGCCAATCAGAAAATAGCTCAGTTCAGGCTGGCAGGTTTTCTCGGTGAGGCCTGCCAGGCAGCCGACAGCCCAAAACCCGGGCGTCGTCCGTTTTGCCTGAAAACTGGACCATACCATAATACCGCCGCTGNAGGGCCATGCAACATGCAACTGGGACCCTAGGCAGTGCATGACGATGCAGACGCGATGGGACGCGCTGGACGCATGCAAGCAGCAAATGCGGAGTCAATGACCGCCGGCAGCACGACCGCCGAGGAGGCCTGCCGATGGAGCTGAGCGCGTCGCCTGAGAGAGGAGGCTCCAGCGAACTGCGAGAAGACCTCAGCGTGCATCGGCTCCACCGGATAACACTCCATCAGCGTCGAGTCTCGCCGTCAGTCATCTGCACGCCGATGTACACAAGCCGGGAGGACACAACAGAGCACGATGAGAGATGCGAAAAAAAAACCAACAGAGAAGTCTTGGTGCAGTCCCGAGGCCCGTCGTGTCGTCACGCCCTCCTCTGCCATATACACCGAATGTGGGTATATTGGTAAACTAGCAGTGTCAGTTGTGACGGGTGGAAGCCACACCAACAAGCTGGACGCGAGACCTCTTTTTTTTGGGCGAAATTGCTCTAATATCCACATTCCCGAAGGGCGGACCACCCCATATCCAAGTGCGGAATTTTATGTCCCCCATATCCAGCAGTTTAAAATATAACAACGACGTATCCGGCTCCCTAGCCATGCGCGATCAGCGACATGGGTTGCTGATCGAGCATGGCGAGGAGGGTCATGTGACCGTCGGTCGATCGCGACCCTCGATCCCTCGCGAGATCGCGATCGAGCGATGACCCATTTTTTCGGATTTTTTTTTACGCGCAAACCCCCTATTACGATTTAGGGTTTTCTATGTTTTGCGTGGGCGGAGCCCGCACAAAACACAAAACCCTACATCGTAATAGGGGGTTTGCGCGTCGAAAAAAAAATCGAAGAAAAATGGGTCATCGCTCGATCGCAATTGAGCGAAAACGCCCATGTCAATTTTTTTTCCATGGCACACAAAACCCCTTAGGTTTGCGATACAAACACCTTCAAACCCAACCCCGAATTACATTCGGGGTTGAAGGTTTTATTTTTTGCGCGGGCATCTGCTGGGCCCCGCGGTAGCGGGGCCCAACAGATTCCCTTTCAACGCATGGGGTGTCTCGGACCCCTCACGCAAACCCCACGCAAACCCCTCCCTCGAACAATCACAAACACCTCAAACGTGAGGTTTGTGATTGTTCAAGGGGCGTGATGATGTCATCCATCTGAAGCTGCATTTCATGCAGCGACAACATGGTGTTCGCGCGCTTTTTTTTGGATACGTCGTTGTTTTTCTGCTCCTGGTGGATGTTTCATTGTTAAAGTGCTTGCTCGCTGGATATGGCGTTGTTAAAGAGCGGTCACTGGATATGGGAGGCTTATACATGAAATCGATGGGTATATGGTCACCCCCCGTTATTTTTTCCAAATCGTTGTCGATCACACACAATCGAAGAAGAGCAACTTCACAGTGTCTCCGGTTTGTGGGCGTTCGATCATTCAATCGGACGTAAGACGAGGATGAAGCAGTAGAAAGAGAAAAGTGCGTGTCTATTCTTGCTATTTCTTCTTACTACGACTTTTACTTCGTTGCTTCTTCATAGAGAGAGAAATTTGAACAAATAGCACAACGAAAATAAATCATGCCAAACTCTTCCGCTCCTTCGACTTGGTCATATGACGTCGGCAGCATTTTACAGTTTAAATACTTAAGAATAATAGACCAATACATTCATTGGAAAAACGTGGTAAGAGATGCAAAATGAGCATGTAAGTCGTTTTTAACTCTCGATACATGTTTTTTTTTTAAAAGGAAATGTATTAGCATAGGGGAACTAATTCGCCATACCTTCAGTGACTAAGGTTTTCTCAGCATGTCGTCAAGCGTGTTTCGGTGGAGTGCCAAAGTGGGTATGCGGAGAATAAGTTTGTCCTCCATACGATTTTTGGCACGGTGGACGTCCGAAGTATGTCTTTTTAATAGTGGCCATCGGAAGTATTATGTACATATTGTGGACGATATACGCATGTTTATGCGAAAGTGACCCTCCCAGGCTTTTTGTGCGAAAAGTGGGTACGACGGGTTTTTTGTTGCGAAGACAATGGGTATGAGGCAAGTGTACCGTATATGAGGATCACAGGTGACAAAAGAGGGGGGAATCAGTATCATCGTATCTATTGGCCTCGCTGTTTCTCGTTTGCGATGGGAATTCTGAGACGGGGGGGTGACCATATACCCATCCATTCCGTGTGTAAGCCTCCCATATCTGGTGACCGCTCTTTAACAACGCCATATCCAGCGAGCAAGCACTTTAACAACGAAACATCCACCAGGCGCAGAAAAACAACGACGTATAAAAAAAAAGCGCGCGAACACCATGTCGTCGCTGCATGAAATGCAGCTTCGGATGGATAACGTCATCACGCCCCTTGAACAATCACAAACCCCACGTTTGAGGTGTTTGTGATTGTTCGAGGGAGGGGTTTGCGTGAGGGGTTCGAGACACCCCATGCGTTGAAAGGGAATCTGTTGGGCCCCGCTACCGCGGGGCCCAGTAGATGCCCACGCAAAAAATAAAACCTTCAACCCCGAATGTAATTCGGGGTTGGGTTTGAAGGTGTTTGTATCGCAAACCTAAGGGGTTTTGTGTGCCACGGAAAAAAAAAATTGACATGGGCGTTTTCGCTCAATTGTGATCGAGCGATGACCCATTTTTTTCGATTTTGTTTTACGCGCAAACCCCCTATGACGATGTAGGATTTTATGTTGTTATTTTCTGTTTTGCGCGGGCGGAGCCCGCTCAAAACAGCAAATAACAACATATGGGGTGGTCCACCCTTCGGGAATGTGGATATTAGAGCTATTTCGCCCATTCTGAGACGCGCTCAGTGCTCATTAGGGTTTCGTCTCCGCTCTCCTGGTACAACAGCTGTTGTCACTACCTCGATTTTCAAGGAATGATCTTTGGTTCCAGCGTCGGTCTGCGGTGCTGTAGGTGTCCGACGAAGTGAAACGAGCACGCACCTCTAAAAGCGTTTTCATCGTGCGGTCCAGCAGAGCTGCAGTCAGCTGCTGAAAGGATTTGTTCGCCCCAGCACGAACCCTCTCAGCACAGCGTCGCAGGACTCCGCCTGCTGGCATCCTCCCACTCCGGCCTCTCCTGCCCCAGCCCGTTTTCAAGGCCTCGTCACGACGAAACCGTTGTTTCCTGCCAAACTTGATAGATATTTATGAGCGATTTCGCCGTAATGTTTGATCTCGACCCTTCCAGAGTCGGATGAACGGCATTCCCAGAGGCATCTTAAACTATTTTTCGGCGCTGTCCTACGACGTTGCTTTCCGACGGTTTTTGGAGAGGCTCCAAACGCTCGTTCATAGCAAGCCTATTCAGCACTACCTAGGGACTGAACTGTTAGCCCCAACATCTTGAGCTACACCGCGAACGCCCAACACCCTCAGCCCTGCTTCCGCCCGTGCCAGCTAAGCGCCGACTACACCTGCTCTGCATCATTTCCTAAGACTCAATTCTCCCGGCAGGCCTTGCAAGCTCTAGCCAGAGCCGGCAAGCTTCTGTATCGTCCTCCTCTCCACGGCCCACTCGCCGGCAGCATGGGTCAGTATGTCGACCTGGACAAGCAGATTGAGCAGCTATGCGAGTGCAAGCCGCTGTCGGAGGTGGAAGTGAAGCAGTTGTGCGAGAAAGCGCGCGAGATATTCATGGAGGAGAGCAACGTGCAGCCCGTCAAGTGCCCCGTCACCGTGTGCGGCGATATCCACGGCCAGTTCCACGACCTCATTGAACTGTTTCGGATAGGCGGCAAGTCGCCCGACACCAACTATCTCTTCATGGGCGACTACGTCGGTACGCGCACCGTTGCTATCCCTCCACTTCCCCGGCTCTCGGATTACGCAGTTTCCGCTTCCCTGTTCTGCAACTGCGGCTCTGCGCGTCTCTCCGCACCCTCTTCTCATTATTTTTCCTTCCCTTTTTTTCTTCTTACCCTTTGCACATGTGGCTTTTTGGAAGGCGATGTGTTCCGTCTTACACATAAAGGCGTTCCCTTTCCCTGAAAAAATGGGGGGTGTTGAGAAGAAGCAACGTCTCAGGACGATTTTTTCTTTGTGTTGGTGGAGAAGGAGGAGGGAGGTTTGAAGGGGCTGTCGCGAGTTTTCTCAGACCACTCGTCGTCAGCTTGAACTCGTCGCCTCCGACGGCTGGTCGGCCTCTCGTGCCCTGCCGGAGCACTTGGTGGGAATGCCTCCGTCCAGTGTTCTCCTTGCCATGCATCTCGAGGGAAAGCGGACTCTGCAAGCTTGTCTCGGTAGACTGCTGGTTAGTGTTCTTGATTATTTGGGTGACGAGGTGAGCAGGTCACGATGTCTCGGAGTGGTGTGGTTGCAACAGCAGCCTACCAACCTACAACTCACCTACTTACGCACCTCCCTATGTACACGTGTGCGTCTGGCACGGCTGTCGCTGCTGGCGAGAGTCTGTCCGCGTTTGGTCTGCGGCACCACACTGGCAGGGGGTTGGGAAATGGGCGAGGACAACATCGAAGTGCGCCTTTTCATGGTGGAGGCGCTCAGTCGCTCCTTTATGAACTTGCGAACGAATGGTTGACAACACGTGTGCAACGGCAGGAGAAGCTGCGCGTAGGAGGAAGANAGGGGGTGCAAAAGGAGGGAAGGGAGGATGACGGAGAAGGGGTTTGGAGGGAGATGGTCGGAGAGGAGGGTGGAGTTAGGCGTTGGGAGAAGAGAGAGACAGGCGTGGGAGGCCGAGGAAATGGATGAGGATAAAGAAGGTAAGGAGGACGGAAGAGGAGGACAGGCATTCGAGGATGTTGGCATGTGGAGAGGGAGGTCCAGGATGAGCAGTTGGGGCGCTGGATGAGGATGAGGAACAATTTGGAGGAATGGGACCACTAGTGTTGTCAGAAAGGAGGAGCGGAGACTGACTGGAGGACTGGGAAGGGGTCTGGAGGTCTGGGAAGGCTTGCGGCGCATGGACGTAGGGGCTGATGGAAAAGACAGGCAGCGTTGCCCGCAGACAGTAGCATGGAGATGCACATTGTAGTCATGGAGCCGCTGGGCTATGGCTCTTGAAGGAGGCTGACGCTTCTTGCGACGCCATACTCGGCTCTGCTTGGAAGGATTGTCATACGTTTCTTTATCTGTTTGGCGGGAGGAAGAGTGAGGACTTGTGGAGGGGGGTTCACTGTTAAGTACAGCTGGCTGTGGCGCTGTTGGAGCTCCATCGCATGGGCAGGAGATACAGCGTTTCCGGCAGCAGCAGCTTCACTGTACTCACTGCACTGCACTGCACACCTTGCACCCATGGACTTCCCTGCTCTAGTTGCTTTCTGCAGACTCTGACGAGCCCGCTGTAGGTTGTTCCACGATAGCATGAGAAACGTCCCGTCCTCGTCCTCATCCTCCTCGTCCTCCTCATCCTTTTTGAGGTCGTCGTCGTTGCCGCCGCCGTCGTCGTCGTCGTTGCCGCCGCCGTCGTCGTCGTCGTTGCCGCCGCCGCCGTCGTCGTCGTCGTCATTGTCGTTGTCGTCGTCGTCGTCGTCGTCGTCCTCCTCCTCCTCCTCCTCCTCCTCCTCCTCCTCCTCCTCCGCCGCCGCCGCCGCCGCCGCATCCTCCTCCTCCTCCGCCGCATCCTCCTCCGCCGCCTCATCCTCCTCAGCCTCGTCCCTCGTTCCTTTCTTGTTCCTTCCTTTTCCCTGTCCGGTGCATTATTAACTGCCAACTTGGCACTGCCACGGTGTGGTCCACACACAAAAGGCTGCCGTTGACAACTGCTGTTGTTCCATTTGACGCTAACACAGCTGCAGTCAGCCGCTCTGGATGCCACTGCTGCATGCAGCACACCAGGACAGCGTGGCCGGTGGGCCGTTGTGTTGTACACCAGGGCAAAGAGCAGGCACGCTCTGTTGTGGCCACAGCGTGTGTGCCCTTCCTCGCGCCACTTCAACCTCCTGAGCCTGCCTCTGGCTGCTTCAGCTCTCACGCCATTGCATGGGTTGTAGTATGAGGCTGGTGCAGCTATTGATGCTGATGCTGCTGCTTCGGGACGTGAGGGGGACATATGGGTGGCTAGGTACTGTCAGCGGCATCTGCATTAGGCCAGGGTACTGATGCTTCGGGGTCTTGCTGCTGTAGGCGCCAGTGCATCACTTCCACACATGTATGACAGTGAGAGCATTGTATGTGTTGACCACAAGGATGTGGAAATTCTGATGTTTCTTCTCTACTTTCGAGTCTGTAGGGAACAGAATTGTACCGCCGCTAGCCACCGGAGAGGGCTTCGCAACAACAAGTCCACGCAGCAAGGACTTGGGGTTGTCCGCAAACTTGCATGCTTCTACGGCGTAGATGGGCTTGTGGGCCACTGTGGTATGGTGTTCGGATGTACGCTCCCTTTTCACGCCGTAAGGCACCACGTGGAGACTGCAGGTTGAACCACTGCAGGCTGCAGTGGCTCCTCAGGAGCGGCTCACTAGTGATGTTGACATAATCCACGTGTCGTGCTGTGTGAGAGTTGACTCATGCACATGGCGATGTGTGTGCACAGTCATGCGCCAAGATCGGCGTCACGCATGCCTCTTCATGGTGTGGAGCCAAAGTGCTGCTGCAGGACAGCTCTGTTGCGGCCTCAGGCGCTTGCTTGTGAAGCAGCTGTTTGCAGTCAACAGTGATGCTGCTGCTCCGTACCACCTGCAATGCTCGTGTTCAGGGCCATTGGGAAAGGGCTTGTTGTCAGCCACCGGTACCACCTGCACGTGTGGGTGACAAACCGAGCCGTGGCCAGTTGGGAATCTCCTCATCTCTAGCTTTGGTACAAGCTGAAAGCGTGTCGCCGTCAGTGTTACTGTCTGTGTGTGGGGGTGCCTTGGGTGGCTCATGTGAACACAACTCATGGCAGTGACCAGGCTCATGGCAGTGACCAGGCGTGGACGATGGCCTACGCCCGACTGGGCTTCAGATGGAGAGGGAAAGGTTTCTTGCTTTGGGCTTGGACCTCCTCCCTGCCTTTTTGCAGTGTGTCTTGCACGAGTCATTGCACCTTGTGCTTGCATGTGTGTCACCATCAAGTGATGTGGCATGGCGTTGCATTGTGTTGTGTTGGGTTGGCTGGTTGTGCACGCTGCCGCTGTTGGTGCTGCGGTGGCTGGGGTCGTCCAGACCGAGGGTACTACTCGGTGGAGACAGTGACGCTGCTGGTGGCTCTGAAAGTGCGGTACCGCGACCGCATCACCATCCTGCGAGGCAACCATGAGAGCCGACAGATCACCCAAGTGTGAGTGTGCCTCACCTTCCACCACTCAAAAGGGGG
>SZWC01009527.1:62391-85384 GCA_023375785.1 Penium margaritaceum
TTTTTCTGTGCCTCGTAGTGCGAGCGAGAAGGAGCTCGCCGCTCCCCGCTCGTCACGTCCTCTCTCGCCCGCTAGCAGATCTGTCACTTGTTACTCGTTTTTCACTAACTCTCACTTGCGTGTGGAACTCTTTGCATGGTGCTCAACCTATCTTGGTTCCCGCCCCACTTGTTCCATCCTCTCCTCACACCATATCTCGCTATCCACTGGTATCAGAGCAGTGTGAAGAGAGAACGCATCACGCGCGACACCGCGCGCAAGATCCTGTTGGCGCGTGACACTTCGCCATCGCCGCCACCGCCTCCGCCGTCTCTGCTGTTCTCCAACAGTCCTACACGCTCTTAGGGAGGAGGATTCTTCTCCACCCTAGCCTCCGACCTCCAGTCTCGGCGGTCGACTGCAGCCACGTGCAGAAAACCGCGGGTTAGGGTTGTTTTCCCTTCCCCCGGATCTCTCCTTCCCGCACGTCGCTCGCAACCACAACAGCTGCGAACTACGCAGCTCCCACCGCAACCCCGTGCTCATGTCTCAAGGGTCGTCGGGCGGCATTGACCTGTCCGCTTGACTGCGCCAGTGATATCTGCACATTGACAGTTGCAGCCCTCACAACTGCAACCACTGGGGCATCTACTCACCAGCAGCAGCTGCAACAGTCCCCTCTTGTAGCCTGCAGCAGCACACACACCAGCAGCCGCCTTAGCCATGGAGGCAGCAGCCGTGCAGTCACAGTCACAGTTGTCACTGTGACTGCCGGAGGTGCTCGTCTACTACAGCAGATCGGCAGCAGCAGTAGCATCGTCCGCAGCAGCAGTGTTGGCAACCGCCTCAGCCGCAGCAGCAGCAACATTCAGAGCAGTGGCAGCAACATTGCTGTCAGTAGCAGTATTGCAGCCGCATCAGCCGCAACAGCAGCAGCATCGGGAGCAGCAGCAGCAGCATTGTTAGCAGCAGCCCTAGCAGCCCCGTCAGCTGCGGCAGCAGCAGCATTGCCAGCCGCGTCAGCCGCAGCAGCAGCAACATCGGAAGGAGCAGCAGCAGCATTGTTATCAGCAGCGCTGGTAGCCCCTTCAGTCGCAGCAGCAGCAGCATCAGCAGCAGCAGCAGCACTCGCAGCAGCAGCAATGTTAGCAACGGCGCTGACAGCCGTATCAGTAGCTGCAGTAGTAGTCCGGTTGCCGCAGTGACAACGGACCTCCATTGCGTGCACCGCTTTGATGGTGCTGCACCCCACCACGCTGGCTCAACGTGACGCTCCTAGCGCACCTCCCTTTGGTTCTTACTACGAGGGAGGGCCACCGCATTGTCATGCCAGACGCCGTAGAGGAATGAACAGCGATCGAGCGTCCGCATCCACAGCAACGTCATCAACGCGGGCTGCTCGCCACCGTCCGGTAAGCATCTCCTCGCCTTCTTCTCTTGGGGGGGGGTCTACAGCCACAGGACGCTCCCGACCTCTACGCTATATTCACGCAGGACGTTGTGAGTCTTGTGAGTGCGCTCACTCGAACGACTGCAGCAGTTATAGATACAGCTACAGCAACCGCCGCTACGTTCGCCGCAGCCGCTAGAGCCTCTCGCGCACCTGCCCTGACCTCAGCAGGGCGTGCAACAAAGGCATACACAGAGGCTGCAGCTGTTGATGGTCCCATTGCTGCAGCAGCCGCTGACATAGGGACACAGATCTCTGCAGCAGCGTCTGCCATCGCATCAGTGACGGCTTCCGCTGCATCTGCGACAACGATAGCGGCAGATTCAGTCCGCACTTCCACATCGGCCGCTGTCACTGCAGCGGCATCTGCTCCATCGGCCGCCTCCAACTTCGTCACGGCGACAGTCTCCATCGTAGCAGTCATCACCACCCTCAGTGCTGCTTTTGTCACTGGTGTGTTTGCTCTAGTGGTACCCCTTTTCTCCATTGCTGCCATTCTCTCCGCTACCTCTGCAGCTACAGTTCCGCCGCTCTTAGCCTTTCTGCACAACCCGTCACCTCCTGTCCGCGCATGATTCTCTCTCTTGCATGCTTTCATCCCCTGCCGTCTTCCCTTGTTCTCTCTGCGGTGGCTTGTCCTGTCTGACTCGGGGTGGGCTATCCTGTAGCATTAAGCTACCTTGCCTAGGGCACCCCCATTTTTCCCACGTCCACTGGGGCTGGGGAAACTCTGCCCAAATNCGCATGATTCTCTCTCTTGCATGCTTTCATCCCCTGCCGTCTTCCCTTGTTCTCTCTGCGGTGGCTTGTCCTGTCTGACTCGGGGTGGGCTATCCTGTAGCATTAAGCTACCTTGCCTAGGGCACCCCCATTTTTCCCACGTCCACTGGGGCTGGGGAAACTCTGCCCAAATTTGTCACCATGCCTGGTGACGACGAGTCAGTCGTTGCTGCCCTTCAGCGTCAGCTGGCTCTTGCTCGCGAGGCTCAGCAAGAGGCTGAAGAACGCCTTAAGCTGGAAGAGGACAATCGTGCAGCCTTTGCCAATGAAGTCGCTGCTATTGTCTTGCGTCGTCTCCCTGCCGCGTCTGCTGTGCCACCTGCTGGTGCCAATCCCACTCCTGCCTCTGGCACACCCTCTACCTCCAGCACTTCTGCCACTGCTGAGACTGGTCGTCCCGCTGCGGCTGCCCCTCCTCCTGCGCCGCGTCAGCATGACTTCTCGCAACCCCCTTCTTTCTGTGCTGGGCTTGCCTTCTCCTCCTGGGAGGTCCGCTTCAGCGCCTGGGCTCAAGGGGAGCAGCTGTGGGAGTACTACTCTCCAGCTGTTGCTCCTTTCACTCCCCTTGCTGCGGAGTCTGCCCGTGCTGTGCACGCCCTCATCGCTGCCGCTCCTGAGTTACTGATTGATGATGTCGGCACGTTTAATGCCGACCCTGCTGTCCAGCGTCTGGCCGACCCTGTCGGCACATATGCAATGCTGCGTCGTCGGACCACCGTCACTGGCCAAGCCGCTCAGAGCGCGCTCACGGTCCAGTTCAACACGCTTCTCATGCGTGCTGACGAAACCGCTGATGCCTACTGGGCCCGCGGTCTCAAGCTCCTTCGCGAGCTTGATGACGCAGCGCCTGGCCAGCTCTCTGCCGTCCTCACCATGGTCAACGGCCTCATCCCGGAACTGTCCGACCTTCTTCGTGACATCAAGGCAGACGAGCTGCAGTGCCTTGCCTCACAGCCCGTTCCGCCTAGATCGCCCCCTGGGGTCGGGGCTCTCTGGGACTTCACTGCTGAGCGTCTCGCTGCCTGGTGCGCTAGCCTTCAGAACAAGCGCCTCCACCGCTCCGCCGTCACGGGTGTTGCTGCGCTCACCACCACTGCTGTGCCAGATTCTTCCTCTGCTCCTTCTTCCTCCTCCTCCTCTTCCGCCTCATCCTCTGATGCCTCCGCCCTTGCCTCCCAGGGCCGTGGGAAGGGCAAGGGTAAGGGCAAAGGCAAGGGGAAGGCCAAGGGCAGCGGCCCCTCCTCCCGTGCTTCCGGTGCTGTCGTGTGCTAGAACTGCGGCTCCTCCGAGCATTCTGCTCGTTCCTGCCCCGCCCCTCCAGACGATCTTCGTCTGGCTAGGACCATGCGTGCTCACTGGGCCCGCACATCCGGCTCCTCCTCCGTGCCCTCCCCGTCCGTCTCCACAGCCTCTTTGCCGGCCAGCACTTCTGCTCACGCCCACTCCACCATAGGCGTGCCTTCCCTTCCGCCTCCAGGCCCATACCCCTGGGGCTGGCCTCCTCCATCTGGTGCCCCCACCTATGCTAGTCCTCCTTCCTCCGCCTACACAGTGCCGTCATGGTTCTCTTCCTCCTCGGGCGCGTCTACTCCGGCTCCGCCAGCGTCGGTGGACGGTGATCGCGGTGATCGAGAGCGCCAGCTGGAGCAGTCCCTTCTTCAGCTTCTGCGCCTTCGCGACCAGGGAGGTGAGAGTGTTGCATCGCCGGCCAGAGGTCTCTTTTGTCAGACGGACAGTGTCCTCCCTGGGGACCCCCCCGGTCACGTTCTGGGCTCGTTGAGTGTGTCCGTCCCGTGGATTGAGCACTGGCAGTCTGTCTTTCTTCCTCGTTGTCTCTCCCTCTGTGCTCCGTCTGTTTCCTCTCATTCCTCCGTTGGCATTGTTGCCACCTCTGGTGTTCTCCCCTCTGTGCATTTCTCCAGTGGCTTTTGGGTCCTCGATTCCGGGGCCACCCACCAAATGACGTCAGTCCGCTCGTCGTTCGTCTCACTAGGTCCCGTCGGGTCAGTCCGCTTCGTTCGTACTGGGTCGGGTCAGTTGCTTCCCGTTCAAGGCGTTGGCGTCGTCCGTTTTGTCGGTCCCAGTGGTGCCCTGTACTTGCCTGACGTTTTGTACGTGCCTTCGCTCGAGCTCAGCCTGTTGTCTGTGTCGTCCCTCGACGACCAAGGTATGGACTTCACTGCCAGTCGCGGTGTTGGCACTGTTTGTCTACATCCCTCTGGCCATCCTGTTTTACGTGACGTGCAATGTGGCAAGCTTTACCGTGTTCCCTTGCATGCTTCATCTTCTTCCCCCACGCCAGGGTCTGCACTCGCTCACGTTGCTCCTTCCCTCTCCCCTGACCTTGTCCGTCTCTTGCATCGCCGCCTTGGTCATGTTCATTCGGATGCCGTTCACTGTATGCTTCGCCTTCAGCCTGCTGTTGGTTTCTCTCCGTCTGACTTCCCTGCCCCTTGCCCCGCTGACTGTCTCGACTGTGCGCGGGGCAAAATGCATCGTTCCCCTCTCTCTCTGTCTGTCTCTTCGTCCTCCCATCCGCTCGATCGTGTTCATGCGGATGTCATGGGTCCTTTGCCCCATGACCTCCTGGGCGACGTTGGCCGGTATGTCTTATGCCTCACCGATGATTTCTCCCGGTTTTGCTGGGTGTTCGCCCTTCGTCAGAAGAGCGATGTTTGCTTTGTCATCGAGTCCTGGCTTGTTCAGGCTGAACGCGCCTGTCAGCGGTCGTTGCGGGTCTTTCGCAGTGACCGTGGTGATGAATTCCTTGGTCCGACCGCCCGCATCCTTGAGTCCCGCGGGGTGTGTCTGGAGACCTCTGCTCCTTACACACCCCAGCAAAACGGAGTCTCCGAGCGTTGGAATCGTACTTTGGCTGACGGCGTCCGCACTCTCTTGTCCGCGTCCGGCCTGCCCCCGCTCTTTGCCTTTGAGGCGATGAGGTACATGACGTGGGTCTGGAACCGCATCCCCCACGGTCCTCTTCCCTGCACAGTCACCCCCTTCGAGCGCTGGTACGACACTCTTGCTGACCTGCGCCTCACTCGGGTTTGGGGCAATATTGCTTCTGTCAGGCTCCCCGAGGACTTGCGTGACGGCAAATTGTCTCCTCGTGGCCGCCTGTGCCCCTTTGTGGGTGTTTCTGCCCAGTCTAAGGCCTGGCGGTTCTGGGATCCCGTCCGTCAGCGCGTCATCGAGTCCCGTGATGCCTTGTTCTTTGAGTCTGTCTTCCTTCGTGACCTCAGTCGCTTGCCCCCTGCCTCCTCTCTCTTGCCTCTCTCTCGGCTGGGGGGGCTAGTCGGTCCTGCCACCCCTTCAGTCCCTGCTGCTGTACTGCAGCTGTCACCCTCGTTGCAGTCTTTGTCGTCCAGTCCGGCATCCAGTCCGCCCTCGTCGTCTGGTCCTGCGCCCACTTCTTCCCCGTCTTCCAGCAGCTCCTCCGCGGCCCCGTCCTCCCCTGTCTCGGATGCTGTCCAGTCAGCCGCGGTCCCCTCACCTATTTCTCCGTCCAGTCCGGTCACGCCTCCGGTGGCTGCCTCACCTGTCTCTTCCCTTCCTCATGTGGCTGGTCCATCTCCGCCACTGACCACCACTGGTCCTACTCCGGTCTCCCCTTTCGCCCGAGGCGGGCGCCTTCGTGCGCTCCCTCAACGCTCTTGCACTACGGTCTCAGCACGCCCCCCCCAGTCTCAGACTGGGTAGTCTCCTGTCCTTCCTACTGGCATGGATGCCCTGGGCTTGGCCACAGGGGTTGTCCACCCCAGCTCTGCCCTTGGCTATGCGCTCCTTGCCTCAGAGCATGCGCACGCATTGGAGGTAGCTGTTTCGAGCAGCATTGCAGAGTGTCACGCTGCGTCAACCACCACAGCTCTGCCACCTGAGCCAACCACGGTGCGTCAAGCACGTGCTTCCACTGACGCCCGACAGTGGGAGGCGGCCATGCGTGATGAGCTGAACGCTTTGGATGATCACGCGGTCTATGAGCTAGTTGACTTGCCGCCTGGTCGCAAGGCCATTGACGCTCGTTGGGTCTTTCGACGGAAGTACAAACCCAGTGGCGCTCTGGACAAGTACAAGGCGAAGCTAACAGCGAAGGGGTTCTCCCAGGTCCCAGGCATCGACTTTGATGAAACATTTGCACCGGTCGGACGGTACACCACAGCCAGAGCGCTGCTCAGTCTCGTGGCTCATTATGACTGGGAGCTTGAACAGATGGATGTGAACAATGCATTCCTGCACGGACAGCTAGACGAGGAAATCTACATGGTCCAGCCTCCAGGCTTCTCCGATGGCACTGACAGAGTCTGGCGACTGCGGAAGGCCCTTCACGGCCTGAACCAGTTGCCTCCGTGCTGGAACTAGGAGATCACGTCCACCCTTGAGAAAGGAGGGTACCGACGCAGTACGGTGGATCCTTCACTCTTTGTGACTCCACCTTCTGTGCCGTTCGTGGCTGTCCTAGTCTATGTGGACGACCTGCTGATAGCTTCGCCTAGCCAGGATGCTGTCAGGTCAGTGAAGAGCCTTCTGCAGTCCACGTACAAGATGAAGGACCTCGGTCCTGCTCGTGTCTTCTTGGGCATGGAGCTTGAGCGTGACCGGTCGCGTCGCACCCTTCATGTGCACCAGGCTGCGTACGTTCGCAGTCTGGGGGAGCGCTTTGCTCCCCTGCTTGAGTCCACCCCCACAGCGTTGACGCCTATGACACTAGCTGGGCAGAGGTTGCTGAAGACACTGGACGTGTCTAAGCTGGGGGAGGCAGTCGACGTGACGGAATATCTCCGCGTCATCGGGTCGCTCATGCACCTGGCGACAACAACCAGAGCGGATGTCGCCTTCTCTGTGAACTTCCTGGCCCAGTTCTCTTAGTGCCCTAGAGCACGGCACCTGGAGGCTGCACTGCGTGTCGTCAGGTACGCCCTTTCCACTGCCCGGACCGGTCTGTGCTACCGGGCACAACCATCGGTTGTGGTTGATGGCTACACAGACAGTGACTGGGCCCATGACACAGATGCTTGCAGCCGTACAGGCTACGTCTTTCTGGTCGGAGGGACCGCTGTATCGTGGAAAAGTGGCAAACAAGGTTGTGTGGCACGCAGTTCCAGTGAGGCTGAGTATGTTGCTCTTGGCGCTGGTACGTGTGAGAGTGTGTGGCTGTGTCGCTTGTTTCAGCAACTGCGTGTTCCTATCCGGCGCATCACATTGTGCTGTGACAACCAGAGCACCAAAGCAATTGCAGAACATGATGGCATGCATCACACATGCACGAAGCACATCAATGTTGAGCATCATTTTGTGCGTGAGCGCATTGCTGCAGGTGATGTCCGGATCGTTTGGGTCAACACACGACAGCAGAGAGCCGACTTCTTGACGAAGGCACTCATCAGCAATGTCTTCAAGGCAGCCGTGCATGCAGTGGGACTGTTGTGTCTTCGTGGTGACCCTGGATAAGTGCTTGTTGTGTGCATGTGTATAGTCGTTAGTCACATCTTGTGACACATGTGGTGCCCGTGAGCTTGTGCTCGTGTGCGTCGGCTGTGGGTCATGGGGGAGTGTTGGTTTGTGAACCACAGACGTGTCGTGACCTCTGGCCTTGCTGCACACCCACCTCACTGATGCAGGTGTCTGATGCTGGAGTGACACTGATGCCAGTACCACAGCGTCCATCGTGGTGACACGTGCACAAGAAGTGGAGCCATGACAGTTCCCATGATGGCTTATGACAGAAATACACATGTTCCTTGTTGCATTAACACTAGGTTTCCTAGCGCTACTGTTTTGGGGGGGGTGAGCACCCGGGTTCGTGACCCTTAGGTTGTCTCGACAGAATCCTGTCGCTTTGCAGGCTTGCAGGATGAATTCGCCAGCAGGATTGAGATCGAGGTTTTTTCTGTGCCTCGTAGTGCGAGCGAGAAGGAGCTCGCCGCTCCCCGCTCGTCACGTCCTCTCTCGCCCGCTAGCAGATCTGTTACTTGTTACTCGTTTTTCACTAACTCTCACTTGCGTGTGGAACTCTTTGCATGGTGCTCAACCTATCTTGGTTCTCGCCCCACTTGTTCCATCCTCTCCTCACACCATATCTCGCTATCCACATAGGTCTCCTCGTCGCACCAGTATAGTCCACCGGGTGCGCGGGTCTCAACCCACCGAGAAAACTCTCCTAGCTCCCGACAAGCCCACAGGGCTACCAAAACGCATCGACCGCGTCTCGCCGGCGCTGTCGTACGTGCTGGAGAAGTCTCGATGCAGTCCGGAGGCCCGTCGTGTCGTCACGCCCTCCTCTGCCATATACCCCGAATGTGGGTATATTGGTAAACTAGCAGTGTCGGTCGTGACGGGTGGAAGCCACCCAAACCAGCACTCCCCCTGGTTGACATAGCCGTCCACGCCAAAACGAATGAATGAAGGCATGGAACAACGTATGCCAAAACACAATATGCACCAGGCAATCATACATACACACCTCTGCTACTCACCTAAGGTCTCCCTAGACACTGGCACATGCTACCAAGTGTCTGGGTCTCGACCATGAGAGGAGGGATGCACACGTGCACAAACCAGTGTAATGCCCATCACACACATGTCAGGAAACAAGATGGTCTCCTCGTGACCCTGGCGGTACCAGGGCCCGGGTCTCGACCGTTACGAGAAATCCAACACAATGGTGTCATCATGCAAACACAGGATCATGGAAGGATCTCCTCGTAACACAAGTGCAATGCACCACGTGTCCGGGTCTCGACCAACAGCTCGCATGCACATGCCACACACAGTATAGCCACACACCAAGACACACGATCACATGGTCTCCTCATGACACTGGTACAACGCACCAAGTGTCCGGGTCTTGACCAACAGGGTGCCACCATCTTCATGCAGCTGTGCAGGCACGTAGCATGAGCCACATGTGGGATGCTGTAGATGCTCACAACAGAGCATGGACCTTGCCATGCATCTCCCATGACTTCGCGTCAGGTCGAGGTCTACACAAAACTCCCTCTGGGCAGATGCACCTGGCAACGATGTCCTCGATGGAGATGCTGGTGTCGTAGCTGAACAAATCCTGGGCGATGAGTCATGTGGTATATCCATCATGAAGAGATAGCTCCCCCTGTCACGTGCGAGTCAACTCCCTCCCTCAAAGACAAAGTGGTGTCTCCGGCTGTGACTCCTCACGTGAATCTGCATCACCTGGGGTATACCAGTCCTCGCGTGACTGCCAAGGGTCCCAACTCACAGTCTCTCCTGCCTCCGCACTACCGCGATGCATCTGTGTAGGCCGGAGGAACGGGAATGGGAGAGCAGCACGTGTGCGTGGATGAAGTGGCGGAGCTGGCCTCCGATACGGGATAGCATACCCTAAGACACAAGGGTGTACTGCCAGAAGAGGAGAGCTGGAGCGACGAACCGGATCACCACTCGTGGATGAAGATGACGATGGGGCAGGTGAGTCGGGTGGATGAAGGTGCATGACGGCAGTAGTAGAAGGAGGAGCGATGATGGGGTCGACAGGAGTGAGGATGGCAGAAGCCAAAGGCACGCTCACCTGTCTTATAATGGTGTCCCCAACGGTCGTCATACTCGGAGCTCGTACGAGATCCTCCCCGGGTATAGGTGTGCCAGATGCTGCTGGCGGAAGGCTCCTGCCGATAAGAGTGATGCTTCCCTCCTCTAAGAATCGCTCACGCGCTGCCATCATCTCCCACTGTAGCATGACTACACGCTCCTGGAGGTCAGCATAATCTGCCTTGGACATGTCGAGGTGGTCCATGTCAACCTGGTGTAGAAAAAACTCTGCCTCACTGGATGCTGCACATGCAGACTGCACAACTCGTGAGTAGAGCGCCATGTGCATCTCTGCTGCTGAAGACGATCGAACTGGTGTTGCTGCATCCCCCTGGGGGTCAACCAAGCTCGTGATGTGCTCAGACGCTGGAACACCGGATGTAGCTGCAGGTGTCGCATCCACATCACAGCTCGTGTCTGTCATGCAAGGAGTGAGCGGTCGCATGCTGAGAGAGAAGGAGAAGGAGTCGTCAGAGTCCGTAGAGCATGTGGAAACATTGTCCGTGTAGGTAGTGCCACTCTCGGCGTCGATGTGATCGGTAAGGTCACCAACAGGTGAAACCGAGGGGGCAGAACTCAGCTCTTGCTGACAAGGTGACTCCAATTGTATGTATGGATCTGCTTCCGTTTCCTCGACTGCCGCCGTAATGGACACAAGTGTATAGGGCTCCGGCTCAACAATGTCCGTCAAGGCGACCAACAAGCGTAGCTGGCACTCACACACTGTCTCGTCGAGAAGGCTGGTCACTCCCACCTGCTTAATAATGGAGTGAAGACCACCATCTGACTCTGTGATGTGTGTCGGTGCTCCGTCCTGTGCACGGGACGTAGACTCAGGGAACATGGGTGACTCCTAATGATGAAGCTGGTGCTCAGGTAGCGAAGGTGAAACGGTGAAGCCTGCTGAGTCTGCAGCACGTGTCCCAATGACACCTCTCAGAATTGCTGCTCTCAAGAATGCCTCAACCTCCAAAAGACCAACCGGCCGACTCTGCTCATGCACTGCGACTGCTGTCGTACTGGTGTGAATCTCGTGCGCCAACGCCCCCGGAGATCCGTGAAGGGTATCCCGATCCGGGCGGGACTCCTGCGCCACCGCCAAGCCACTACCGGTCGGAGTCGCAAGTGGCATCGCCAAGGCACGCGGGACCTGCACTCCTGATGCAACCTGCTGCTGCAGAATGTCCGACTGCTGCCCCAGCGTAGATTTCGACCTCAATGACATGCACGTCCCAAGCACCCCAACATCCGCCAGACTGGTATGAGTTAGCTGCACACACTCCCCCAAAAGAATGGTAGATGTATCTTGAGCTGTACATAACTCTTATACCACCCCTGGGCCTCTACCGGTCGGAGCTGCGAGTGGCACCGTCCAAGGACGCCGTGCCTGTGCTCCTGATGTCGCCTGCTGCTGTGGAAGATCTGGATCCAACTTGGATGATGAAAGGTAACTCTCCACCATGAACGCCATGTCGGGGTCAGACTCCACGCCATGTGCTATCACCGTATCATCTAAGTCTGCCTCAGCTGACGCTCGGGCAGCACGGCCCGGCGCGAGTGCGGATCCTGTCGGTACTGTCACATCACACAATGCGCGGTGACCACACTTCCCCTTGACAGGTACAGCAACGGTGGCCGAGGAGGTGGAGGATGTATCAACACCGGCACGAGCACGCCATGCGAAGCATTGACGCCAATGTCGCTGAGTCACTCGACTGGAACGACTGCATGAAGGCATGTCATCGCGAGATGGCGTCGTGGTCGCAGAGTGAAGGATCGACAGGATGGCGGCAAGCTGGGACTCGCTGGCAGGTGGAGATGAAGGTACACCATCGGATGAGGAAAGAGGAGAGGATGGAGGAGATGTGATCGAAGAGGCCGTCGACAAATGAGTAGCAGAGGCACGCTCAGTGACGACGAGGTCACAAAGCCGCTGCACTGTCTGCCGGAGGCCGTGGATCTCAGCAAATATGCTCGCCAGAGGTCCTGACAGGGGATCTACCAACGCCGGCAGATCCGTATGCTGTGGAGGACGCATGCTCGGACGAGGCTGTAGCCAAGGTGGATGCAAGCCGGGAGGGCACGTCTAGCAAGAACGCCAACCATGACGTCCATCACCACAGTAGTAGCAGGCGAACGCGCAAAGCGCTTGCTCAGATGTCCGTGCACTCATCTCGTGCGTTGGACGATGGATAGGTACCGAGGCCACCTACTCCTGGTGGTAAACACCAAGCCACGGGAGAGAATGAGGCCAGTAGGTATTGTCACTCCTGGAGGTCACGGCGCCCAGGTCAGCAAACGTGACCAGACGGGAAGAGCTGCACTACCACACCACGCCCGGAGACTACAGTCCGACTAACTGCGGCCACTAATGCTGCTGCCAATAATGGAGCAAAGACTGCTCCAAGACGAGAAGGGGTGGCAGCTGGAGGTGTGGCTGTTGCTCCAAGCGGTAGACGACCCAGCCCCAGGAGCTGGTAAGACTCGAATCCGCCATCGATCCTACGGGGTGAAGTGCGCGCACCAATCCACGGGCCCTAGAAAGACGCCGGTCCACGACGCGTCTCGAAGCAAGATCGCCGCCGACGACAGTCCGTTGTCGGCTGAGAAGGCAAAACAATAAGCTCCCGTGCAGCTGCCGCACTATGTAGTCGTCGACACGCCACTGCCTGATGTTGCTATTGCAGCTTTGAAAGCTGCTGCTACTGTGACGATGGTAGTTGGAAGATTATCCTTTTTTTCCTTTTGCTGTTTTTTTTTTCTTGCCCTCGGCCACCCCCTCTTTGATTTTTTTTTCTTTCCTTTTTTTTTCGTTTCCCTCACCCGCCACCTTTTTGTTTTCTATCTCCCCCTCCTTTTTTCTTTCATCCCTCCTTTTTTTTCTTTCTGCTCACCTCGGGTTGATCGTCACCTGGTTCTAGGTTGCCCCCTAAAAAGGGGGCAGGTCAGGAATTTTGGGGGGAATAAAAAGATTGAGGGAGTGATGTCAGGTCGCCCCACCCCCCCTCTTCGCTCCTCGCTCGCTCGCAAAAACGAACGAGCGAGCGAGGTGAACGAGCGAGCGAGTGAGTGAGGCAAGGGGGGTCGAGAGAGGGAGGGGGGTCTGCCCCTCCCTCCGTCCGTCGGCCGACGGACTCCATGCGCCCCTCCGAGGGGCCCCTCAGAGGGGCTCGACAGGGCCCTCTGAGGGCCCCCTCGAAAGGAGGGGAATGGGGGGCGAAAAGGGACCGAAAGGCTCCCCCCCCTCGGAGAGGCCCCCTGATGGGGGACAAGGGGGACCCTCCGAGGGGGCGGGGGCCCTCACAGGAGGGCTGCGAGGCCCTCCAATAGCAGCAGCTACAGTGGCGGGCGCAGCTGCAGCGGCGGGCGTACCTGCTGCGGTTGCTATTATTGCCGCTGCTTCCGCCCCTGTTGCTGCTGCTACTCTGCGCAACAGCAGCAGCTGCTGCTGCTCGATGCTGCCGCCGCTGCTGCTGCTGCTGCTTCCGCTGTTGCTGCTGCTGCTGCTGCTAGACTGCGCAATAGCAGATGCTACTGGTTGCTGTTGCCGCATCTGTCGCTTGCTGCTACTGCCGCTGCTACTTGCTACTGCACGCTGCTGCTGCTACCGCTGCCATTGCAATGGCTGCTGCTACTGCTATTGCTATGTGCTACTGCTAGTGACGTCGCTGCTGCACCGGCTGATATGCTGCTACAGCTGCTCTTGCTGTTGCTGCTGCGCCGCAATTGCACTGGCTGCTGCTACTGCCGCCGCTGATGCAGTGGCTGCTACTGCTTTTGCTCTTGCCGCCGCGGTCGCTATTGCTGCTGTGTGCAGCTCACCGCCCCTGTGGCGTTCACATGCATTCGCTTCGCGCTCCCTCACGCTGCTGTCGGCGTGGCGCCACATGGCGCGTTCTCTTTGCGTTTCGCCCACTACTGCTGCTTCTGCTGCTCACACGCCCCCCTGTGCTCTGATACTGAATTGGAAATAAACTAGGGCATGCAGGCCCATGCAAGACAAACATGAGCTCTGTGTGTGAGTGCGATGCAAGACGGCAAGAATTCGGCTAAGTCTGGAACGTTGAATACAAAAAACAAGGAGAGAGTACAAATGAGCCCGTAGCGGGCTTAAGTGGGGGCTCCGTCAGGTAGCAGCACCGGGCCCCGTCACCCCCGCTGAGCCCAAATGAGTCAGCGGGGAGAACACATTGCGTACACCACGATAACAATAACGATGGTCTCCTCCAGGCACCGGAACAGCTCTCCGAGTGCCCGGGTCTCGACCACCGAGAACATAAGAACAGCCAGAAAATCTTAGAATCAACGTCCAGACATCACACACAGCTTTCCGAACATCGGAAACGCTAGTACCTATTTCTCACTTCATGCATTCCTTTCACGATCTGACAGGGACGGCCAGCTTCCCACTGCAGGTGGGAATAGGTGAGTACGGGTGGATATGGGTGAAACCATAGACTTCACTTACGCACGTCCGTGACGTATTCACTTGCCTAGAGCTGTGTAGGACATGGAGGACACAGAGTGTCCTGAATTTCTTGGGCGGATGAATTGGGTGAAATGTCATGCACCCATTCCTAACTGCGGCCAATTCCGTAGTTCGACTGAGAGCTCGCTTCGGTCGGTGAAGTTGGTTGGACTACCTTTGCAGATCATGGCCGCTCTTTCGCCATGCTCTAGACAAGTGAAGTGGCATGGGGATGTCTCCCCATTCAATCGGGCCACAATGGAACGGATCCAACTGAGAAGATGCGTGGAAGCTTCCTAGCGATACAACCGCTGACTAGGCGTCAATGCCAGGTCAGACAGTGACAACAGTCACAAGTCGTACACACAATGGCAAGGGTCTGGCTAGGAGACACAAGGCAAAGTGTCATAAAGCTTCAATAGCATTTGCAGAGAGAAATGACAAATGACAGGTCCATGGCATAAGTACCTGCTGCGGCGCACAGCGGGTGTCGCACGCTGCAGCACACGATCTATCCTAAAACCGGCCCAAAACAAATGTTTTGGCCGTAACTCAGCGCAGACATGTCAGAACGCTACGACTTCTGAGCATAGACATGCAAAATCACAAGCCGGACGCTAAGACTGGTCACATGCATGCATCCAGCATCAAATGGTGGACACACAATGCAAAACGTGCAAAGTGGATCCATGGCCAGTCCAGCATTTAACTCCTGCGTACTGGAGAAAAACTGCAGGAGGTCCTCGGTCCTGCGTCCAGAGCTCTGGAACGGTCGTCGGTCAGCTCCAAGCTGGTAGTCCACCACCAGACGACGCACCGGTACCACCAGCATCTGCATCAGGGATCTGCACGAGTATGGACACGGCCGAGTGGTCACAATAAACTGTACAGGTTGAGAGGAACGTCACAAATCACAACACTCTCCCATGACCCGATTGTACGCATGTCCATACATGTGCGGCACTGATACGAGCACAACAACGAGTGCAAAAACAGTTGTGACACATACACAGATACATACACACCCCACACTCAACCACTCTCAAGCAAGGGGCGGAGCCGAACAGATGGAATGCCCACCAGAAACTTCCCGCGTACTAGTATCTTTGTCAAGAAGTCAGCACACTGCATGTCAGTGCCAACTCAAATGACGGAGATCACGTGTCGCTCCACCAGATCATGCACAAAGTGATGCTCAACCGCAATGTGCTTCGTGCAAGCGTAAAGACACTAGAGTTCTCCGCAATGGTAAGAGCACTCTAGTTGTCACAACGAAGCACAATGGCAAGTACTTACTAACCCAACTCAAGGAATAGGCACTGCAGCCATATTGCCTCAGCGACCCCTGCACCCAAAGCAACATACTCTGCCTCCAATGAGCTACGTGCAATGCAGTCCTGCTTCTCGCTGCACCAGAACACAACGGTACCACCGAGCAGGAACACGTAACCGGTGTGACTGTGTCCATCTAGGCTCTAGGCCTAGTCGTTGTCAATGTAGTCGTCAAGGACCACCGAACACTGCCAGCAAAAGCAGAGTCCGAAGTATGGTTTGGGGACCATGTACTGCACCACTCGCACAGTAGCATGAAGGACCCTCGTCCGTGGAGCTTGCAAAAACTGTGCAAGGATGTTGACGGCAAAGGCGATGTCAGGGCGTGTGGTAGTGGCCAGCTACATTAGAGATCCGATGAGACGGAGGTACAAGGTCACATCCACTGTCTCCCCCATTTGTGTAGGATCGTCCACCTTCAGGGCATCCTGCCCGTTAGGTGTGAGAGGTGTGGAGGCCATGGGCATTGTGCCAAGGAGGTTGCTGAAGCACTCCCCCACAACACGTGCCTATTGAGCCTGATGCCGCAGTAGTGTCCGACGTCTGCGATCTCGCACGATCTCCATGCTAAGAAACAGCGCTACAGGACCAAGGTCCTTCATCCTATCGGCGGTCTGGAGGACCGCCTTGGCCTCCTTCACGGCCTCCATGGAAGGAGACGCGATCAGAAGGTCGTCGACATAGACTAGGATGGCGGTGAACCACACAGGCATCCTTCGGATAAAGAGAGAGGGATCTGCCTCACTCTGTACGTACCTCGCATGAGTCAGGGTGCCAGTGATCTCCTGGTTCCAACACCGAGGAGACTACTTGAGGGCGTACAAGGACTTGCGCAAGCACCAAACCTTGTCACCATCCTCAGAGCGAGGTGGCTGAGCCACGTAAATCTCCTCATCCATAGAGAAATGGAGGAACATATTGTTCACATCCATCTGGTGCAGTTCCCAGTCATGTTAAGCCACTACACCAAACAGAGCTCGAGCTGAGGTCATGCTGCTAACAGGGTCAAAGGTTTCACTGTAATTGATGCCCTCAATCTGAGAGTACCCCTTGACAACCAAGCAAACCTTGTGGCATTCCACTGAGCCATCCCGGCTTCACTTTCTTGTGAAAGACCCACTTGACCTGAATAGCCTTCCTCCCAGGTGAAAGGTCAACTAGCTTGTAAGTTTTGTGCTCTCGGATAGCACAAAGCTCATCCTCGTAGGCAGCACACCAAGCGTCAGCATCCTGTGATGTGAGAGCTTCCCTCAGTGTGCGAGGGTCACGCACCATAGAAGGGGAGCTCTGCGTGGCAAGAGCACATGCCTCAGTACTAGGTCTGACGACCACAAGGTCAGGTACGGCATCACAAGCGATATGAAAATCACGAGTGATGAGATTGTGCCCAACGGTGCACGCTACATATACCTCTGTGTGCTTAGTGCAGACACTCAGGCCTAGGGCCTTTGTGCCGGGATCGCCACTCGCGATGATGCAAGTGGAGCGCCTGGGTGCGGAACCTGACACTCGCTGGAATCCGAAGACAATAGCCGGGCTCACGTGAGTAACCTGGGCTCGAGGGGCGCACCTCAGGCTCAGAGAGAGATATGACCACAGCTGGTGATGGCTGAGGCAATGGAGCTGGTGATGTCGTGCGAGGACATGCATGTGTGGAGACATGTGACTGGGTGTGACAGTAGGAGCTGGTGAGGCAGGACCACGCACAGAGGCAGGACTACTGGCGAACATAGGTACAGGAGCATGGGTACCTGTGGGATGCGAAGGAAAAGGGGCAGAAGATGGCTGTGCTGGAGAGGTCTATGGGCCGACAGCAATGATCGTTGGGTCATCAAGAGCCGGAGACCGAGAAGTGGAGGGAGCTCAAACGGACACATCAGCCGGGCGAGAGGTACTCGTAGGCTCACACTCCCCCATCTGTCGAGAAACCTCACACGTGGGAACATGCGTGATGGACAACAATGTGATCAATATCAGATCACGGTAGGTGACACATTCAAAGAAGAGCGTGTCGCGTGAGTCAACGATGCGACAAGCAGGATCCCAAAAACGTCAGGCCTTCGACCGCTGGGAGATGCCTACAAAGGCACACAAGCAACCCCGCGATGAGACCTTGGACCCCTGCTGATCCTTGGTGTACCACACAGAAGCAAAGGACCCCCAGACGCGAGTGAGGCGCAGGTCAGCACGGTGGCCAAACCAGAGCTTGTACGTTGTGACGTGGTCCCGAAGGGGACTGTACGAGAGGCGGTTCCCGACCCAAGTCATGTAGGCAAAGCCTTCAAAGGCAAAGGACTCCGGGAGACCACACTCAGACCGCATTGTGCGATTTGCACCCTCCATGGTGCGGTTCTAGCGCTCAGATACATCGTTTTGCTAAGGAGTAGCAGGAGAGGAGACATGGTGAAAAACACCGTGCTTGGCAAACAAACCGTCCATCTCACCAAGAAACTTGCCACCGCGATCCGAGCGGAAGGTGTGGAGCATGTGGCGGGACTGATGCTGAGCCATCACTAGCCAGAGACAAACCACAAGAACGGCATCACTCTTCTGGCGAAGGGTGAATTCATCAGTCAGGGTCAGGACGTATCGACCTCGATCGGATAGAGACTCGACTGGGAGAGGACCAAGAAGGTCCGAATGGACTAACTCGAGAGGGCGAAGTGCGTGAGAATGGGATTCAGGGTAGGTGCAATGATGCATCTTACCCTGAGCGCAAAAGAGACAGTTGGTCGTGGGAGTTTTCTCGAAAGAAGCCGCGTCAAGACCGAGTGCGGGCTGTGTCTGAATGAGGTTCGACACAGTGCCGGAGGCCACAGGACAGGGACAACAATGAAGCAACCGCTGGTGCTCAGTAGACAGAATGCCAGTTACAAGAACGCGAGTAGGAGGGGAGGGGGAGCGAGGAGGAGGAAAAATCCGAGGGACGCAATAAAAGTCATCCACAACAGAGGCATGAAGGACAATGCTACGGGTGTCAATAGGAGTCACCTTCGCGGAGTCTACAGTATGCTCCAAAGAAATTCCCATCAGTGTGCAGGCACTTACATAAACCAAACTGAGCTCAAGATCAGGCATGAAAAGTACCTAAGAAAGATATAGGAGGGCAGATGGACCATGGAAGCACACAACCCCAACACCCTGGACCGGTAAGGACTGACCAGAGCCTGTGCGGACAGAACAAGCAGATGCAACCGGACTGAGAACAACAAAGTCACTACGCCGACAAGTCATTTGATAAGTGGCATCAGAGTCAATGATCCAAGTGCCACCGGGATCACGACTGGAGGACGTCACTGTACAACGGGCAATGGAACACTCGGCCTCAGACGAGCGCTGGGCAACAGGTATGGAGGAATGACGAAGGGCACAAAGGTAAGACTCCTCAATCCAATTGGTACTGTCAGGCCCATTGTCATCACATGCCAGCTGTGCCCTACCACACGAGTCATCACGAGCTATGAGGACAGACAAACAAACACTCCGTGGACCACCCAGCTATGACAACACACTTGCACCTCCCCAAAAGCGAAGTGCGAGAAGGTGACGGAGCTCAGCAATGGTGCGGTCATGTTGGTCCGGGTCGCCACTGCTCGTCGGTGATGAAGCAGGACCTGCTGTAGTCGTGGTCGCCGTGCGCCCAGAGGATGTGATGCTTGACGTAGACCGTAGTGCATGCGCAGCCTGAAGCCCGCGAGTGATGCGCGCCCAGTCGAGCGGCTGCTGGCACTCGGTGTAGCGATGAGCGCCTCCACAGTTGTAGCAGTGAACAGAGCGTCCACTGCTACCACCCGATGATTGTTGCTGCTATGACTGCTGTTGGTCCAAACCGTGCCTCCGTCTCCCCTTCTTCCCTTGTGTTGCTTCTGCCATACCCTATGTCTGAGTCGAGGTAATCAAAGTGGAAGGGGAAGAGGAGGACGTGCCAGAGGATGGAGGAGTAGACTGCAGGAGGAGCATTGGTGGTGACGCGATGACTGCTGCAGCAAGGGGAATCTCTTGATGAGCCACGGCTGCCTCACGGGCGGAAGTCACCTGAAGGAAAAGCTGATGCGCCCAGGGAAGAAGCTGTAGGGAGGTGGAGAAGGGCTCGAGCACAGCGTCACTATACCTCGTGAAGATGTCTGCGTGCTCAAGGAAAACTCCGAGCATGAGCGTGCGGAGTGTCCATAGCTATGTACATCCTGAGGTCCCAAGACGCGTGTAGATGCGCATGGCGTGTCGCCTATAGTCGGCTGCAGACTCGGTAGGTCCTGACAAAGGGAGTGGAAAGCACGAATGTGGGTGGCGCGGGTGGCGTGCGTCTCTACAGCAAGCAAGGATAATGCCAGGTCCCAGCCTCCATGTGGATCAACACATGTGCCTGTGCCGGCCTCTCCAAGGTCTTGCGCGGCATGGCGTAAAGGATTCCGCGCATTGCCCTTGCCACTGTCGGCACCTGTGCCCGATCCGTAGTCTGATACGAACTGTGGTAGTAGGGTCACACTCCCTCTAATGTGGCCAAAACCTGGAAAAGGATCTCCCAGCAGTTGAAACCATCCTTGCTGACATACCGAGGGGGCGGTGTTTCGAAATCCTTGGGTTGCCGCTCCATAGGGAGAGCAACCGTAGAGGGATGGGGAAGACACCGGGAAGACACCGGGAAGATGAAAGTCACTGGGTTGGAGATCGGGTGAGGATCAAATCTCTGAAAGAAAGGAACGAGTCATGTTTGGGGGCCGAGAGCTCGTCTCGAGCTGACAGAGATGCTCCTGAAGCACACGAATCTCACTCTCGTGAGATTCGCCCTCCATGCCTGGCATGTCGGGGTCCTCATCCCAAGGATCAAGAGATGGCGGGTCGCGTCCTGCTCCTGTCACCGGTGTTGGTGCTGACTGCTATGCGAAGGGTGCGACACTGACCGCTCCCACGGAGGTCTGCCGTGGGGCCGTCGACTGACCACGAAGAAGCTCAGTGAGTGTACGGATGGCGTCATTCTGCTATTGCTACAGACGACGCATCTCGTCTTGCTGGCTCCGCAGGTCTTCAATAGCCCACGAGCGTTGGCTCATGACACCTGAGGAGGAAGAAGAGGGATCTAGTGTTCTTTTGCCCTTATCACTAGTCAAAGCCATGTCAGCGCTCAGTATGGGTCGGGATGGAAAACTAGTCGGACTGTAGAATCATCAGCCGTTCTCAAGGAGTTGAAATGCTGGCAACTTTTGACTTTTCCAATAAAAAATATGACTAAGGCAAGTGGTGACATTAGCAAGGTTTGCTGACATGAGCACGAATCTGATGATGTCAGCAAAAATGCTGACGTCGGGACAGCCCTCTTTTTTTTTTTACGACCCTCTCGGTTGTTGCCTTGCTGCGCGAACGGGCGGCTGTTTTGCAGCCGCCGCGCGGAAGCTGCGCGAAAGCTCCGTAGCAGCTTCTGCTCAGCTGCTATTGCTGCTGCTGTGTCGGCACCTACAGCAATAGCCGTGCGGCTGCATGCACAGCTGTGGCAGCAGCTGCGTGCTACTGCTGCTGTTGCACCGCGATGTGGTTGCCATACGCTACTGCCGCCGTGCGGTGCTGCCATCGCGCGCCGCTGCTGCACTGCTGGTGCGCTGTTGCTCTGCTACATTGTTTGCGCTGCACGATGCTGGTGCCCGCCGCTACTGCTACCGCTGTTGTGCAGCGCTACCGCGCACTAATGCTGCTTCGCGCTGGTGTTGTCACGTGCTGCTACTGCTGCTGCCTGCTGCCACTTGCTGCGGCAGCGCCCTGCTGGTGCCGCTGCTAGTGCCAATGTCGGTAGCTACTAGCGGCTGCTGCCTGCTGCAGCTATCGCCTGCTGCTGCTAGCAGTTGCTGTTGATGCAGTCTCACATGCTGATGGTGGGTGACGACGACGACAGTCAGCTGTCGTCAACAAGTCCTTGTGGATCTCCTGCAGCGGTGACTCTCACTGCTGCTGCTCTGTTGCGTCTCTACTTTGCAGCTCGGCGAGAAGTGTCTCACCGTTCTGATACCATGAGAAGATGTGTAGAAGCTTCCTAGCGACACAGCCGCTAACTAGGCATCAGTGCCAGGTCAGACAATGACAAAAGTCACAAGTCGTACACACAACGGCAAGGGTCTGGCTAGGAGACACAAGGCAAAGTGTCATAATGCTTCAATAGAATTTGCAGATAGAAATGACAAATGATAGGTCCATGGCATAAGTACCTGCCGCGGCGCACAGCGGGTGTCGCACACGGCAGTGCAAGGTCTGTCCTAAAACCGGCCCAAAACCNGCAGCTCGGCGAGAAGTGTCTCACCGTTCTGATACCATGAGAAGATGTGTAGAAGCTTCCTAGCGACACAGCCGCTAACTAGGCATCAGTGCCAGGTCAGACAATGACAAAAGTCACAAGTCGTACACACAACGGCAAGGGTCTGGCTAGGAGACACAAGGCAAAGTGTCATAATGCTTCAATAGAATTTGCAGATAGAAATGACAAATGATAGGTCCATGGCATAAGTACCTGCCGCGGCGCACAGCGGGTGTTGCACGCGGCAGCACACGATCTGTCTTAAAGCCGGCCCAAAACAATTTTTTTGACCGTAACTCAGCGCAGACATGTCAAAACGCTACGCCGTCTGAACCTAGACGTGCATAATCACAAGCCGGACCCTACAACTGGTCACATGCATGCATCTGGCATCAAACAGTGGACACACAATGCAAAAAAATGCAAATCAGGCACGGCCAGTCCACCGATAAACTCCTGCATGCTATAGAAAAGCTGCAGGAGGTACTGGGTCTTGCATCCAGAGCTCTGGAATGGTTGTCGGTCAGCTCCAAGCTGGTAGTCCACCACCAGACAAAGCACCGGTACCACCAGGGTCCGCATCAAGGAGTTGCACGAGTATGGACATGGCCGAGTGGTCACAGTAAAATGTACAAGTCGACAGGAACGACACAAATCACAACACCGACGACACATAGGAGCCTGTCCACCAAGCACATGTTGGGATGTGTGCATGTCTCATGTACACACAGCTTTGACATTGGCAACCGGCAGGATTTTGGAGAAAATGCTGGCAGAAATTGTTGCAAATTGATGTTTCGACCATCCAAACCAACCAAGCAGTCACGAGATGGGAAATTCAACCCAACCCTCCATTTCAACCGCAACCAACCTCACCATAAGTCCATGCGAGGTCGGCCATTGATTTTCTTGCTTGAGTTCGAGCAAGAAGATGTGGACGTCCAAACACACTCGCGATTTTGACACACGAGGACATGAAACGGCCCAGTCACTTGGAATTTTGGTGATCCTAAAGTGTCTGAGGGTACTTCTACAGCAGTACAAAACTCGGTCCTGGTTGTTGGTTATGGCTGTTACACACGCAAGTGCCATCTTGTCTCTATGCACACACACACACACACACACACACACACACACA
>SZWC01009528.1:74233-86369 GCA_023375785.1 Penium margaritaceum
CATATGCATATACATATACATATACATATACATATACGTATACATATACATATACATATACATATACATATACATATACGTATACATATACATTTTTATATGCATATTGTTTTGCTTTTGCATATATGTAATGATATAGATTCACATATATGAGAATAAAGATGAATGCATACGTATAAATGCACATACACGTACCTATCTACAATTTTTTTTCCTTTGCTGCTTTTGTTTGATTTGCATACTTAATGACAAATGATGTCTTTTGTCTTTCGTAGGGGTTCATCACGACATTATTCCTAGTCTATCTGGCGAGGTTTGACTCTCCCATGAAAGGGAGGGTCGAACCTTCCGTCTTCAACGTTTTCTTGACCAAAAGACAATTGTTGTTCAAACACACATTCATAATCTCAAAAGACAAGTCAGTAATTGGTTCCATCGCATCAAAGGAACATGCACCAACATTCCACAAAATTTTATAGCTTCAGTGATAGCAAAATCGGCAACACCACTGTCAGACGTGCTTGGTTTTCATGAGGTATAGTTAGATGATGTCCTTTTATACACCCAAAGACCTTTTTATAAGCTTACTTGCTCTCATGGTAGTTTTGTGGGGATTTCCTAGTGTGGAGAAGCGAGGTTGAGAGGGGGGAGAAGTCGGAAAAGTGTATGGGGCGAGTGTATAGGGTAGTGTATCACTGACTAGGTGGTGAGTGTATCATATTAATACACATGTGTATTGTGTAGGTGGAATTCCTCCTTGGTACGAGTGATCAATGAGAGGGAGGGGAGGAGCCGGGGGGGGGGTGGGAAACGTGTATGGGGAAAGTGTATGGGGTAGTGTATCACTGTTTGGGTAGTAAGTGTATCATATTAATACACATGTGTATTGTGTAGGTGGAAGTCTTCATTAGTTCAAGTGATCAATGAGAGGGAGGGGAGGAGGGAGGGGGAGGTGGGAAAAGTGTACAGGGAAAGTGTATGGGGTAGTGTATCACTGATTGGGTGGTGACTGCATCATATTAATACACATGTGTATTGTGTAGGTGGAATTCTTCCTTGGTGCAAGTGATCAATGGCAGGGAGGGGAGGAGGGGGAGATGAGGTGGGAAAACCGTATGGGGCAATCATATGGGTTAGTGTAGCATACACATACACATGCGTACTGTGAAGTTGCATGGCTTCCTTGGTGCGAGTGATTGCTAACAGGGAGAGGGGGAAGAGGGCATTGAAAACCTTGGTGTTATAAAAAACTATAACATAGTTTTAGATGTGCGCTTAACATGTTGTAGAGTTGGATCTTTGAATTATGCGATCATTGCCACAACAGGTTAGGTTTTCCATTACTTTTAATGGTTTTAAATGGATTATAAGGAGTAAACAAATTCATACACATTGCTAATATTTATGTTTAGGTAGTGTCACTTGTAAACATTTGGTGAAAGTTCCATTGTAGTATGAGAATTTCTATGTCTATAAACTCGAAGCTAATTAATGGCCATTATTTACGAACATTATCCGTGGAATATCCAAGAAAAGACCCCTTTTTACAAATGGATTTTTGGTCTTCATAGTTAACGTACTTTACAATCTCTGTCCTTTGTATGGGTAAGTTTATTGTAGTTTTCAGAATTGTGTTTGAAAGACACAAAAAAACTCTATATCTAACTTTTGTACTTTTAAAATTTTCCAGAAGTGAGTTGTACTCGTTCCTTAGTGATAAGGTGAAAGTCTTGGGTCATTTAGCAAGGGGGAGGGGAGGGGAAATTGTATGAGGGAAGTGTATTGGACAGTGTTCTCCACTTATATATCTAGTATAATAAATATGTACACTTGTGTATAGTATGTGCTTGCATGTCCTTAGTCTTGTGCATGAGGCAAGTGTTTGGAAAAGTGTTCTTTTATTTTTATGGAATTCATACTTTGGTGTATCTAGACTTTGAATCTGATTATGATGTGGAAATGTGACCTTATTTCTTAAGATTGTGTTGTGTGTAGCAAGTGAAATATTGTTTCCTTTTGAAATATAATGGTATTTTGATTGAATTGTTTCAAAATGTGTATAGTAGGATCTCTTGATGGCATTTTGAACCAATTTTAGAAGAATTGTTGCTACCGTGTAACAAGAAGATACTTTCCAAAAGAAACAAGCATACTTTAGTACTGAATTTAAACTGGGACCAGGATTTATTACACTCTTAAGTCAAATGGAAAACGTTTCCGAGACAATGAAAACTATGTGGACTAGAAAGTCCTCTTCTCTTCGGTTAGAACTTAGTCTTGTGACTGGATTATGTCCAAAAGTGTCGTTTTGTAGACTCCTTTTGCTTTAGTTGTGCCTATCTAGTCCTCCGGAAAACTGTTTAGTGTTGTGTGTAAGGTACTGTTTGTTGCATAGTGATTATTACATTCGAACAAAATATCAACTTCCTCGACAATGTATCCTGAACGTTTTGCGTAATACTTCCGTTTGTAAGTCAGACCGGTAAAGCAACATTACTAACGTTACTGAAAAATGCTGGCCAGCACAGCTAATCTCACGTCCAAAACTGACAGGAGGATCAAATCGGTTATCTAGAAAACAAATGGCTGTACGTAAGAGTTTCACAAGTCGTAGTGCAATGTTTTGGGGAGTGTGTAATCGCACGCACATTGCTTGTCTCCGAATGGTCGCCAATGTTTTAGGGGGTTTGACAGGACTTCCTCGGCGTCGATATTGTTGCATTCACTTGTGTATGTTCTTTAGCGAGCGTGCATATACCATCCTATACACTCGCTCATACATTTGGCTCATACACTTCATGATTGGGGGGGGGGGGGTGGGGACTGTCAAGGAAAGAGTGGCGTTGATGTCCAAGCAAAAACTGTATTCGGGGTTTGCGGGTGGAGATGCTGAACGGTGTTAACATCCCCTCCCCAGCCCATTTGGCAAACCTGTATTGGGCAACTGTATTAGCAACTGTACTGAAGGTCCTATGGACATATCCTGGAAAAACACACTAATGGCTTCGTATAAATTGACGAGCCGGAAGGTTCCAATTTAGACAAGGATTTTCTGAATGAGGGGACTGTTCTGTTAATTCTAAGTTGACTCTACACCTTTGTTACTTATCGGGACTATAATTCAGAAATCATTTTCCGAGCTTACCTCATCGATTTGGTAGCTCCTCTCCTGCCGATCTCAAATTCAAACGTTCAAGTGACGGGAAATACATGGATATTGTTCTTCAACAAAGCAGCATCCTTGAGCATGACGACTTAATGATGAAATTTAAAAACCGATAGAAAGGCGTTGGACAACACTAAGAAACAACCGCACATTCTGTTTTTTTGTCTGTTTTAGGTCAGCTTCATTCGTCCAGCTCGATTGATTTCATGATGTAACAGTTCACGAATCGGCCACGCATTAATCTAAAAAAAAATCATAAGGAACAAGCTGAAGTGAAGAGGGAGTGCACCGTCGGCCAGCCCGTGCCCACACTACAGTCGCACGTGCTACCGTTCTCATCATTAACTTGTTCGTGCATGGTCGAACATGAAACAACATTTTTTTTGCAGAAATTTGACACGTACAGCTCCAATTTCCGGTAACAGAAACATCCACTCCTGAAACATAGTGCAATGAAGGTGTTCAAGAAAAACAACACCATTGAAAACCTGAATGTCTTCTATATTCCTTCTAGATCAAAGAGGTGAAAAATTCAACTTCTTGAACATTTCTGGAAAGTTTCTTCCAAGCTTTTGACAAACCTCTTCAAAATCCTTTGCCTTTTGTAGGACTTCCGGAAACTTATTAGAAAGATGCCAACTTTCCAACTTAATTTCTTGGAAGCCTCTTCACCTCTTAACTCAACGTTGTTTGGATTTCAGTGAGTTAATGGATCAGGGGTGATTGGTTATCAATGGTTTTCATTGGTTTTCATGTGTTTTCACATCACCTGGAAACCATCATGCATGAGCTTGACGGTGACAGCAACAACAGTCAGCATACTACTTCATTTTTTCCACTTGTCAATCTGGCTTTTTACTAGCTGGCAGTCAGTTGCCTTTGTCATAGGTGATGTAAGGATTTGTCCATTTGCAAAAGAAACTGCATGTTAGGAAACGTAAGACAACGTGTAGCATATTCTTTCCAAGTCATTGCTGGTGTTGACAGCAGCCCTCACAAGGGAACAAAACAATGGAGTGTCGCAGTAGACAAGTGCCGGAAGCATGAAATTCTTGGCAGAACCCTAAAATCCACCTACACTATATAAACAAAAGCTAGAAAACAGATGTTTCCATTACAAAAAACCTTTTTCTATTTATTTAAAAGGACCACGGTACAATACCAGAGTAAGGTGCTCGGATAGAGAAATGGGTTCAGAATAATACCATACCAGTACCACAAACAATGTTACCAGGGTACTGTAATGCCAAAGTGCAGAAAGGCATAATGTCACGGTTTCCATAGTACAGCACCCATCCATGTTTATAATTGTCCATGGGAAAGTTTCCGAATATTTATTTTTCTCACGTTTACACACTTCTACTACATTCCAACATGCAATTTGATGGATCTCACTCTTGTATCTTTCCCCTTACCATGCCCAGGTGCGGCATCGGGAGGCACCAACAACCCGCTCAAGGGGGGAAATCCTCCCATTTTACTCTGGTTATCCAAATAGTACTCAAAATCCACATTAGATTAGAGTTCATAAAGTTGACAAGTTGTTGAATCCGGTGTAGCTTGAACTGCCAGAATTAGACAAGTAAGAAGGGAGATATGAGATTCCAAAGTCGGGGTGTTTATAGCGGATCATGGAGTTAGCCGCAATTTGACTGTTGGTAGAAAGTCTGCCGGAATGAGTAACAAAAGTACATCTGGTAAGTTATCCCCGGAAGACTGCCGGGTCCTTTTGATGGATGATTTGTGAAAGTCAGTAGTATATGTTGATACTAAGAGACAGCCAAAATCCTGTTTTGGCACCCAAAACATAGTAGTGTGATTTGTTACTTTGGGACTCGTCAAAATTCTGACAATAGGCCCGCGTACACATTTCGAACCACGTCAAACCCAATCACCAAACTCGAAAGTTAAGTCATCAAAACGCAACCCAGAAGAACAAGGGGCACCGCCTCTACATGTAGGGACATATGTGCCCCCAAAAGGGCATTATTGATTGGTCCTTCATGTGAAAGGGCGCCTCAGCAGGCGAGAGCCACGCGGTCCGCTAATGCTAACTGAGTGGCTGGATTGGTGTGTTGCGCTTTGTCTGACATAGCAAGAATAACAATTAACCAAATTTCACGCGCTTTGGTGCATTGAAAAGCTTTGCAGCAGGCGTATAACTTGCAATTTAATATCCATGTCCAAAAGCAAACCTAAAATGTCGTTTTTCTCTTTTTATTTTTTTTTTCTTGTAACTCTGACCAAATTCCACAAACATAGGTGACAAGAAAGCTCAAGCATCGAGTCAAAAATTGCTCAAAACATAGCCGTGAACTTAAAGAAGACCCTTCAGGCCACGTTGGAACTGCCACCACACAGCTCTTTGCAAGAGGGTTATGCGTCAATGGCCCTAACCAGTCTTCACATCACTCACGGCTTTCGCGATGAACGAGACTGTCATCCTCGATGAGGTCACTATGAACTCGGAGGACCCAGAGTGGAAGACTGCGCAAATGGCATAAAAGGAGAAGTACCCCATCCAGAAGTATGCAGGTGACCCCCGCTTTTGGCTATGGAGGTGGAACTTTGTGTTGCACTTTGCGTATAAGGGGTTGTTGGAGATCATGAAGGGAATGGAAGTGCTCTTTGAGGCCACGGCTATAGACAAGGAGAAGCAAGCCTGCACAAAGAAGAAAATAAGTCAGGTGCTCATGCTCCTAGTGTCCAGGACAGCCGAGTCACAATGAGACTACTTCTAGGGTTGCAAGCTAAGAGCCAAGGCTTGGAAAAAACTCTGCATCACCTATCTATCCAAGTCCCTTGCAAGAAAATCTTCACAATGAAGTGAATCCTTACTGTGATAATTGAGGAGGGAGATGACATCATTAACTTCATTCAGCAGATTGATTTGCTTTCCTCACAATGCAGCAATGTGGGTTGGAAGATCGACACGCTGTTGCAAGTGATGGCCCTCCTCATGACCCTTCCTCACAGTTGGAGCCCTCTCATCACCGTCTTGCGAGGATAGACAGAGGACAAGCTCACCTACGGCGCGGTCACAGAGTACATCCGTAATGAAGTACAGCAACGGAAGATGGCAGAGTACTAGTCTTCCTCATCGGCCCTCATCACTAAAACATGTGGTGGTGGAAGCCGGGGAGAGGGAGGTGGTCAACAAGGCGGTGGCAAGAAGGGTGCCAAGAAGGGTGCATGTCGTAACTGTGATAAGGAGGGTCATTGGGCCCGTGAGAACACCTAGGAGGTAAAGACCGGTGGCAAGGTAGCCAAAGGCAAGATGGCTCATCTCAACGACACTTAGAACCACTACCTTAAGAAGGCTAAGAGGAGATGCCTTGACTCTCGAGGGGAGGGGCACACATAGGTAAAAAAGGTCAGGCTCATCAACTACACCAAGTCTTGCAAGTTCATGGTGGTCGCAGACGACAAGGTCACACTGGCGGCTGGCCAAGGAGATGTGGACATGGAGTTGGTGTTGGTGGAGAGTGGGTGCAGCACGTCATCAAAGAAGTGTAGCATGTACCTCGCTTGGCTGACATTCTAAGTGTCATCCGCTTAACAGACACAGGGTACAAGGTCCTCTTTAGGTGGTAGGGGCATTCATGTGGAAGGATGGTGGCATTGATATTGTGGTGGAGACTATGCGAGAATAGGCTTTTACATCGTGGATTCCAAGGTGATCCCCATGGTGACAGATTTAGAAAACTTGTAGGAACGCACTGTTCACCTAGACAAAGGAGGAGGAGCTGATTTGGAGCTCTAGTACCAAAGATTTGGGCATTCCTCACCCGTTTCCGTGAAGGATATGGCGAATCACAAACTGGTACTCGGCCTCGTCACCAATGGTGCAAAAGAGGTGGCAGATGTAGCAATGAACAAAAATGATGAGCCTTGCATTTTGGGCAAGGCGCAATGCAAAGCATTCAACAAGAACCTGGATTTGACCTTGGACTTGCTTAAGGTTGTTCATAGTAACGTGTGCGGACCATTCAAGAGGGCGTCAAAGAGCACTGTGAGTTACTTTGTCACCTTCATAGACCTTCATGACCACAACTGAAAACTCTACGCGTACTTTGTAAAGTAGCAAGGCGAGTTTCCGGACCAGCTGAAGAAACATGTCGTCATGTTGGAGAGACAGGCTGTCCGATAGGTTAGAGTGCTACGCTGTGACAACGACAGAGAGTACGTGGGCTGTAACGGGTGGCTAAGGCAAGAGGTCATAAAATGGGAGCAAAAAACACTGTATTCACCACATTCGAGTGGCGTGGTAGAGCACGAAAGCTATAAGCTGCTAAACATGGTACAGATCATGTTGGTGGATGCAGAATCAATGCAAAGTTTCTTAGCAGAAGCCGTGCAAATAGTGAGCTACACCATCAACTTCACCCCAACAACAGTGCATAAGGGAAGAGAAGCTAGAAGACGCCGCAGGAGGTTTGGAGTGGGTGCAAGCCAAGTGTGGTACACCTTAAAGTGTTTAGGTGCAGTGCGCATGCAATGTTGCAGGCTGTGTAGAGGCGCGACAGCAAGCTATAGCCGCGGGCGAAGTCATATCTCTTTTTTGGCTATGAGAGTGCGCATAAGGCATACCGAATCTACAAAATGTGCAAGAAGGAGGTAGTTTGCAACCAAGATGTCAAGTTTGACGAGTAGCAGAGTTACATCAACAGATATGAAGTAGGCGTGGTGGACTCTCCAAAGAGGAGGGAGTGCTTCCAACTCCTTGAGCACAAGCAAGAGCTGGTGGATGCCAAAGTTGAGCATGCGGCATTGGAGCACGGCAGTGCACCATTTGTGGCAGCTAATGTGAAGGACTCTGATGAAGAAGAAGTTGATGAGGAGATCCACTGAAAGGATCTGATGGATGAGGCACAAAGGGTGCAAGGGCGCGCAGTCCCGGTGGAGTACGTATCGGGCGTCGGTGGAAAAACCACTGGATATGCTGCCTGTCCGGGCAGTGTTTCACCAGCCAACGCTGAGTTGGAGGGATCGCAGCAGAGTGATGATGCGCCAACAAAACAGATGGACAGCTTCATGGCACAACTTGGCTTCAAGCGTTGTATGTCGGATCACAGTGTGTAAGTGTAGCGCAACAAGCAGCTTTATCAGATCTTTGCACTATATGTGGACGACCTGGTTTTTTTTATTGAAGGACCTGCCAAGCCAATAGCGGCTGAAAGAGAAGTTGAAAAACAGATTTCAATTTTCAAACATGGAGGAGCTAGAGTACTACCTCGAGGTGAGCATCACGCGGAACCAGAGGGTGGGCACGCTTGAGCTAGGTTGGTCCAAGTACATGGCTGAGGTACTGAAGCGGTGTGGCATGGAGGACTGCAAAAGAGTTGGCAGTCCAACCTCCACAACCTGTGAAATAAGTGCGGCAATGGCGCCGCAAACAAAAAAAGAGCGAGAGCATATGGCAGGGTTGATCTACCAATCAATGGTGGACAGCCTCATGTATGCCATGCTGGCAACTTCACCAGACTTGGCCTATGTAATCGGCCAATTGAGTAGGCATGTGGCTGATTCGGGTCCTCTACACTAGAAGGTTTTAGTCGCATTGTGCGCTACCTGCAGCCGATGCGGCACGCATGCCTGTGGTTTGAAGGCAAAGGGCAGACCGACCCTTTGCGTCTGGTTTGCTACACGGATGCGGAATACACAGGCAATGTGTGCAAGCAGAAACTGGCATCCGGCTAAGTGTTCTTCCTTGTTGTTGTAGCGGTCTCATGGTTCAGCAGAAAGCAAGACTCCATCGCCACCTCCGTACTAGAGTCGGAGTACATCGCATTGGCCGAAGCGGTCAAGGAGGTCGTGGTGGCTTTGCACGTTTCTGGGTGAGCTGGGCGTGGCACACCAAGAGTTAGCGGTGGTGCAAGAGGACAAAATTGGCAATATCTTGCTGACCAAATACCCCAAACAGCAGAGGAAGACAAAGCACATTGATGTGCATTACCATTACGCATGGGACATGGTGGAGAAGGGACAGGTGGTGCTACAGCACTACAGCACTTTCCACATGCTTGTAGATTGGTTTACAATAGCGCAACCAGTGGATCGGCACATCATGATCGTTGTGAGACTTGGGATGACTAACCGTGAAGGACTGGAGGGTAGAGCGGAAGATGAGAGCAAGCAGGAGTAGCAAACATAGAAGGTGCAAGGAAGAGAATGTTGTTTTTTGCCCCTTAGCATGCCCGGGTGCGGCACCGGGAGGCGTGAACAAGCCGCTGGAGTGGGGGAAAATCCTTGCATTGTACTGTAGCTGCCTGAAGAGTGCTCCAAATCCAGGTTGGATTAAAGTTCCCAAAATTGAACAAGTTTCTAAATCTGGTGCAACTTGAATCGCCGGAATTGGTCAAGTAACAAGGGACACATGAGCTTCCAAATTTGGGATGTGCGTGGCAGCTTAGGGAATTAGTCAGGATGTGAATGCTGGTAGGAAAATCTGTCAAAATGAGTGACAAATGATCCCCAAAAGACATCTGAGTTGTTCTGGTAGATAATCCACCAGAGTAAGTTGTACGGGTATTTTCACTGGGGGACTTAGCCAGAATCCTGGCTTGGATTCCAAAACTCAAAAGCATAGTTTGTTCCTCTAGGAAAGTCAAAATTCAGACTGCAGGTCCGCGGACCTGAAGTATGGTTCAGTTTTGAACCACTTCGATCTCCACCACAGAATTTGATGACTAACTCATCAAAACGTGCCCCAAAAGCACAGGGGGTATCGCCAGTACATGTAGGGACATCGGGGCCTCTAGAATGGCATTTCTTATGGGTTCTTGATGTTCGAGGGTGCCTTGGCAGGCAGGCATCACGCGCGCCGCTAACTGAAAGGATGGCTTGGTATGCCTTGCTTTGGCTGACGTAGCGGGAGAGAGAATTATCTGGATTGCACGCGGTACAGTGCATGGGAAATCTTGAGAGTGGCCCTATAACTCGTTCTTTCAAGTCCATGTCCAAATACTAATGCAAAAAACCATCATTCTCTTCGCAAAATTGACTGCCTCGCATCTCTGACCAACCCCCACAAACTTGACATGAGGCAACCAGAAAAGTCATCCTTCAACTCAGAGTTTGCACAAAACACAGCCGTCAACCCATAGAAGACCCTTCAAGCCATGTTGGAACTGCCACCACACAGTTTTCTGACACTCACTGCGTTTGTCTGTTCTCGTACGTCTACATCATTTCTACCTCACCCTTTCACAAACAACCCTAATTTGTTGCGTGCCATCCATATCCAACCAGCTTCACCAAGATGATGCATGGAGCGATGTTGTTTTAGCATGTCTTACGGAGAATGGTAATGGTTGCAGGCCGGTTTGCAACTTACTTTGAAACCCAAACATGGGCCCTCACAATAGCCATCCAAGGAGGGTAAGTGAATGGTTTCTACCATCATTTTAGCTAAGAGACACAGCACCAAGGACAGACGCAATCTTTGTAAGGCATTTTTGTAAACATGTCTTATGAACCTAATCATCCCACATACCAAGACCACGTGGAACAAGACCTATGTGAAGCTCAAATGTTGGAGGAGGAGTGACACAATGGAATCTCCATCACGGCACTCCTCTTGCCTTGGTTTCGTCTAACCAAGAGTTTCAAAGCTGAAGTCAAACTAGACTCCAGCCCATATGTTTTCATGCAAAGTATGGTTCTTCAAAACATGAGCATCCAGTGCGTAGAGTGTTTGAAAAAAAACAAGGGTCATTTCTAAGCATAAAACTGGTCTATAAGCTACATTCCTCCCCCTTTGCTTCAACACGTCACAGTTTTCCTTTGCCCACAAAGGTTTTATTGTCACTTACTTCATGATGCAAACCATGCAAGAAAAAAAGCCTGCATATAAGAACATTTGCAAGAACATGTCATCTGCAACACTATTTTTTCATGTTAATGCACAATGAACCGCACATGCATGGTTTTTGGTCATTTGTGTATATCTTGTGTCAAAAATTCTTCCTCTCAGCTCTTTCCATGACATGGCAATTACAACCTTGGCACGTTTGGTTGTGTTTGCGTCTTTTTAGTGAAAACCGGCACAAGTGTATACAATTGCCATAGAATTGCCATTTTTTGCATGTATTGTCCATGGTTTCTTGCCAGTTTGCATGATAGTGAAAAAACATGCTTCCAAGGTTCAATCTGTACATTTTCAATCTGTTGTTTTACCGTCACTTCTTCCTTCTTGGGAAGCCTTTTCATAGAAACCAATAAGCCAGTAATCCCATAAGATTCTCATGCTAACAGTTTGGAGGCTAGGGATTCCTTAAGGCGCTAAGTCATGGTTGTTGAGCGCAATTGTTCTCCTTTTTCAGGATGGCACTTGTCTTTCAAGGAGTTGGCATTGGTCTTCTAGCACACAAGATTTCTGTCACATTGTGTTTTTTGAAACAAACATGCTCTAACCTACATGATGTTGGTCTCAACCATCCATGAGGGGATGAACGTACGTAGCCGTTCAGTTAACTCTCAAAATTATGTTGCTTTTAAGTATGTTGATTTGAATAGCCAATACCAACATGTGTGATCTCATTGACAAATAGTTTATTAGAAAAATGTAGACACCAAAGGGGTGAATCACAAACCATAATTTCCCATTAGAAGAAAACCTTTTGAATATCAATTCCATGTAGTTGTGATTGAACACTTTTGAATCAAATCCAGGGATCCAATGAAAGACTGAACACGTTGAAGAGTGTTTCTTGATGAACATGACTGCATACTAGGGTTCAGTGTTGAACAGGGAAAAAGTGGCAGGGATGAGAGAGAGGGAGAGAGATAGATAGAGCGATAGAGAGAGAGAGAGAGAGAGAGAGAGAGAGAGAGAGAGAGAGAGAGAGAGAGAGAGAGAGAGAGAGAGAGAGAGAGAGAGAGAGAGAGAGAGAGAGAGAGAGAGGGAGAGAGAGAGAGAGAGAGAGAGAGAGAGAGGGAGAGAGAGAGAGAGAGAGAGAGAGAGAGAGA
>SZWC01009528.1:86454-99305 GCA_023375785.1 Penium margaritaceum
GAGAAAGAGAGAGAGAGAGAGAGAGAGAGAGAGAGAAGAAGAAGAAGAAGAAGACAGGGTAGGTGGAGAGAGGGAAGACCCGAGAGGAGGGGCTCTTGGGTTTTCTAGGCAGGAGGTGAGACACTTAGTCGTGTGGAGGGTTTGGAGCTCTTGAGAGCTCTAAGGGGTGTGCTCTTTGGAGCTATGAGAGAGAGAGGGAGGGAGCAAGGCGAGGAGTTAGTAGATGAGAGGGGATCAAGGTAAGAAAAAGTGAAAAGTTGCCTGGAAAAGTGATCAAACTGAGCTCTTGTGTTGGAACCCTCTTGGATCACACCTGGAAGGTATCAAACATGACGTTGTTTTGAAACCACAAGACTGGGCAACATGTGAAACTCGGCGTGCAAGGAGCTACTGAGACACGGCAAACACATAGCCAGTGTGGCTGTGCATGCGGAGCATGTTGGTTTCACCTTAAAAGAGGTCACACGGAACATGGCTATGTTGGCGCTGCAACAGTCACTACATCAATAATCGTGTGGTGCATGCACTAGTTGCAGCACCTGCGTGGCTCAGCTTTGCTCGGTCAAAGAGAAGAAACTGGCTCGATGGCACGCATATAGGCAAGTTCATGTCACACGCAAATCCTAACATGCATGGTCCAACAAGTAGGTGAGCAAAAATTCACCTAGGACTTAACTAGGTGTGCTCAGTATTTGCATGTTAACTACTTCAACAATATAACGTAAGCAATGGTGGGTGCCAGAAGCAAAACACGTGAGAACCACTCTCCAAGCTACATGCACCATACAAGCCTGGGAGGGCAGGCAATCTCACTAGACTTTCTTAGAAAAAGAGGCCACATTGAAGGCCAGATATTCAACCAAGGATGATTACAACACCGGCAGGAGCATAGAACATCAACAGCACCTCAACGACTACCCAATAGACCACATCGTGCCGGGGCAACCATAGCATCTGTGACCCTCCCAAAGCAGCAAAGCAGAAGCAGACAGCTAAGGGCACCACCCCATGAGCACCTTTCTATAGGCACCTAGCCAGAATCACTCCTCAAGGAAGACCCGGTTTGGAAGCAACCCTTCAAAACAACCCCTCGAAAGTACCCCTGTAGGAGCACCCAGCCAAAAGCACCCCTCTAGAAGCCCCCCTACAAACTACCACAATAGGAGCACCTAGCCAGGAGCACACCGCCAAGAGCACCCAGCTAGAAGCACTAATCGATGATTACCCATCCAGAAGCACCCAATGCACCCCTCCAAAAGAACCCATACAGAAGCATTCATCCAAATGCACCCATCGGGAAGAGCAAGGCCATCCTGGGGTAGCACGTGACATGGAAATCTGAGCAACGACTATGCTGCGAGGGGCTCCACTTGGACCCCAGTGGCGAGAGGTTCACCAGCAACAGAGTTTCCGAGAGTGTATGGTACAGGAGGTGAGGGGAAGGCGGGAAAAAACACAAAGGTATGTGAAAAATCCAGAAAGAGAGCAAGGCCTGATGGAGGGGTTGACGGGGGAGGAGAACCTGCATGGATCAGACACAGAGGGGAATTCAGGGCGGGGCAGGACACACACAACCATCAGACAGGGGGTTATTGAGGAGAGGACCACATGTAGATGAGGATGAATACACAGGAAAATGAACGACAGAAGACAGGTGCCAGTAAAAAGGGTGGAGGTTACGGATAATAGAAACTTAGGCAGCCATTAGGGAGGTGATCATGCTCACCACGAGCTGCTAGGCAGGACCAATTGTATATGAGAGACAAGTTGCAGGTTGCAGAGACAAAAATACAGTAGCATGTGAATTTGTGTAGAGAATGGAAATGACTGGTTTGACTCATGGATGAGAAAGTAAATTAGCACAACTTTCTCACAAGCATAAGTATGCTCCAGTTGGCACATGGAGCCAGACAAACCACCCAGTCAAAGATCACCTCCTAGCACACTCCTATCTTAGCGGGATGAGCGGCAGTCACACTCACACAAGAGACCATCCCAGCCATGTGCACAACCAATAATCTTGACGGAGACCGTCCTTGAAGCTCCCTGAAGGTCCTTCTGCCGCCTTTCTGCCTTGAAGGCCGCTCCAAGCCTCCCTGGCCAATTTTTCTGGCCGTCGTTGGTGCTGGTAGTGCAAGAGCCGTTACTTGAACTGGACCTACTGCCACCAATCCTTGAAAATCCATATCTCTCTCAAACGGACTCCGAATCGGGTTCAGTGATTTGCTACAAAACCAGGACAAGATCCTCTATGCATTTTATTCCTAAGGATTTTTCAGTGAGCAACCTACTTTGGTCACTTTTTGACTTCCATCAACAGATACCGACATAAGCAATACTCAAATTTAAGACAGGCTAGTGAAGGCCTTGCCGCACATGGTGATGTTGATGCAAGATGGTAAACGCCTTGCCTCATCCTTGAGGCATCCAATGTGCACTGGTGTGTGAGAGAGGCTGTTCGTGGGCCAATGTTGCAGTCAACATGGCAACATCCACTTCTGTGGTGGTCGGAGTCAACATCACCAAGTTCGAAGGCAAGAACTTCTTCAACAAAAGCAACAACATGAAGATGGTGCTGATGGGGAAGGGAATCTGCAGCCTCACGAGTGAGGCTGCCTCTGTTGAAACTTCCCTCTTTGTTGCCGAGGCCGGTACCCACCGCGAGAAGCGGGATCATTCCCTCGCCACCATCTGCCTCCACGTCGCTGAACGGCAGCAACTCCTTGTCCGCGGCATACTCACCCCCAAAGAGGTTTGGAACAAGCTTGATTCCACCTATGCTTTCAAGTCAATCCTCATGAACATGCAGCTGCACTGTCATTTCTGCATCACGTTTATGAATGATTCGGGTTCCATGATCGATTATCTCAACATGGTGAAAGATTTGGCTGATCAGCTTGCAACAATTGAGGACCCAGTCAAGGAACGTGTTTTCATGCTGACCATCCTCTCTGGCCTTCCTAGCAGCTACAGTCCTCTCGTTGTTGCCCTGGACCAGCATGACGACAAGCTCTCACTTGATAATGTGGAGGAGAGCCTGCGATTTGAGGGGGAGAACTGCAAGGAGGGAGAAAGAGGAAGCGGAGCTTCTGTCAAGGGGAAGTGCGTGGAATGTTTTCTGAAGGGGGTCCTCCATGTTCTGGGGCTGGCAGCTAACCTCCTCTTTGTTTCCTCTCTCATCTCTCAATACCTGCAGTTCCGCTTTGAGAATGGTGGCTGCACCATCTCAGCAAGTTCGGGCCAGGTGCTTACAAAGGTGGACAACGATGATGGCCTGTACCATCTTTACGTGGAATCAGTGAAGGGAGCTACCTCAGCAGCAGTTGAAAAATTGGGAGAAAACAACATCATCCTATGGCATTGCCGGCTTGGACACCTCGGCTTTGGTGCATTAACCCCCATGCAGCAGGTGGTGCATGGCCTACAGCTGAAGGTGGTGAAGCAGCCTGGTGCGTCAGCCTGCGAGTGCTGCATGGAAGGGAATCAAGTTCACTCTCCATTCTCTAAGGAGGGGAAAGCGGTAGCTTAGCTTCTCTCTCTTGTGCACTCTAATGTATGTGGTCCCATGTTATCGTCGTCCTTGTCTGGCAAGATTTAATTCTCACATTCATTGATGACAAGTCGCAAAAGACGAGGGTGTTCTTTCTGGCTGGGAAGGATGAGTGTTTTGATGCATTCAAGGCATAGTTAGCTGCTACACAGAATGAGAGTGGCAGCCGTCTGAAGGTGCTTTGCACTGATGTAGGAGGCGAGTACATCTCCAATGCCTTCCTTGACTCAAGAACCGTAGGATCTGACACGAGATGACGCCAACCACAACAATGTAGCTGACTGGCGTGGCTGAGAGTTCCAAATGTACCCTCAGGGAGCGTGTCCATGGCATGCTTAAGGACTCCGAGCTCCTGCCAACATTCTGGGCGGAGGCAGTCAACATCATCCTGTACCTGAAAAACCGGATCCCGACACGTGCCGTGCCACTGATGAGGTTGGAAGAGGCATGAACGGGATGGAAGCCAACTGTCACACACCTAAAGGTGTTTGGGCACGGCACATCCGTCCATGTGCCTGCCGCTAACAGCAACAAGCTGGATGCCAAGGTTGTGAAGGCTACCTTTCTTGGCTACAACACCATGGGATACAGGCTGTACAACCTTGTGGGGTGCAAGATTTTCCGCAGCTGTGGCGTGGTATTCAAGGAACTGAAGGGCTGGAAATGGAGACCTATGGGATCAGTCATGGTTGCACCAGCTCTTGAGCCAGTGGGAGAGGAAGAGCCTGCAGCTGAAGAGGAGCGAGCGGAAGGTAGTGGTGACAGGGTAGCAGAGGGGGCTGAGGAAGTAAAGCAGCCGGCAACCAAAGCAAACAAAGAGGAGCAGCCGAGCAAGAAGCAACAGCTGCCATGGAGGTTTGCACACCTCAACCATAGTGCAGATGGTCATGTGGAGCGGCTGTGACGATCCGAGCACCTCGCAAGCAGATAGAGGCCGCTTGAGGAGCTGCTAAACCCGTGCATTTTTCATCTTTACAGGATTCTTCTGACCTTGAGCACCTCTTCCTCTCTATCACCAACGACCCAATGACATTCGGCAAATCCATGCGCAGTGACAATGCAGCAGATTGGTGTGTCAGAGAAGACGACGAGTACAAGACACTTTGAAGAAGGAGACCTGCACTAAGAAGAAAGCTCCGTGTGGCAGTCGGGTGATTGGCTGTAGGTGGATCTTCCGGTGCAAGCACGGTGCTGATGGTAAGGTGCTCAAGTAGAAAGCACGGCTGGTTGCAAAGGGGTGTACACAGACTATGGGTGTGGATTATAACGAGGCATTTACACCCGTCGCAAAGTTTCCCTCCATCTGTATAGTCCTTTCTCTTGCCACAGCCATGGACTGGAAGGTGCACCAGATGGATATGACGTGTGCATTTCTACATGGTGACCTTGAGGAGGATGTGTTCATGGAGCAGCTAGAGGGGTATGTGGTGGTAGGGCAGGAGGATCATGTGTGCAAGCTTGTGAACGCACTCTACGGCCTGAAGCAGCCGCCGCATGCATGCAACCATGCATGCTTGGTTTCGTGCACAGTGAGACAGATCTTGCGGTCTATGGACACACACATCACAAAATCCAGGTCATCATCGTGCTCTATGTTGATGCATTGCCTCTGAATCAAAGTCTCTCCTCAAAGATTCTAAGAATTACCTTGCAGCCAGGTTTGACATGAAGGGCGTGGGAAAGCTGAGCTACTATCTGGGTCTCCATGTGAAGCGTGATTGGCAGCAGCAGACCTTGGAGCTGTCGTAGGGCACTTGCGTGAGAAAAATTGTCAAGCGCTTCAACAAGAAAGGTGCACTGAAGGTGGCAACACCACTGGAAGTGGCTTATCACGGAAAGCAACATCGCAACCACATGGAGGCGGTACTATACCAAGCAGCAGTTGGGAGCCTAATGTATGCATTTGTCGACACGCGCCTTGACATCAGCCAAGCAGTGGGAGCAGTGAGCAAGTTCTGCGCCGACCCAGGTGTGCCACAATGGGAGGCAGTCAAGTGTGTGCTATACTTCCTCCACAGCAGCAGCAGCCTTAGCTTCACCTTGAATAGCAACAACAGCCCCATCCTCATCGGCTACAACGACATAGATTGAGGCGGAGATCTGTACACAAGGAGATCAACTAGTGGTTTTCTTTTTTTTGTTTGGAGGATCAGCAATCAGCTAGAGGACTAAGAGGCAGGAGTGCGTTGCTCTCTCCTCCACCAAGGCAGAGTAAATCACTTGGAGCAAAGCAATAAAGGAAGCAGTGTGACAGCATGAGCTGCTGGCAACTCTTGGGCAGCAGTAGACAACTGCAACGACCATCTACTGTGACATCATGAGCGGCATCGTGCTAAAAACGAACGCACAGTTCCATGTCTGCACCAAGCACATTGACCTACGCTACCACTTTGTTCGCGAGCTCGTGGCGAAGGAGGTGTTGCACATCAAGTTCTGCCTCTCAAGCATGATGCTGACAGATTTTCTGAGCAAGCCGCTGGCAGTACATAGCTTTCATCAACTGAGGGAACAGTGTGGACTTGTGTGATTTATATTCTTGCAAAGTGGGAGAATGATGAATATGGGGTGCCAAAAAGTGACCAAAGTGGGCTGCTCGATGAAAATCATCAATAACATCAGATGAATAGAGGATATCTTCTTGTATCTGTAGCAATTTGCGGAACTCGATTCGGAGTCCGTTTGAGGGACATATGGATCTTCAAGGTTTGGTGGCAAAGGTCTGGTTCAAGTGAAGGCTCCTGCACTACCAGCACCAATGACGGCCAGAATTGTTGGCCAGGGAGGCTTGGAGCGGCCTTCAAGGTAGAAAGGCGGCAGGAGGACTTTCAAGGAGCTTCGAGAAAGGTTCCCATCAAGATTTATGGTTGTGCACATGACGGGGCTTGTGTGAGAGTGTGACTGCCGCTCATCCCGGTAGGCTAGGAGTGTGCTAGGAGGTGAACTTTTTCAGGTTAGTTCTTCCAGCTCCATGCACCAGATGGAGTGAACTTAAAATTTCTAGAAAGCTGTGCTAATGTATTTTCTCGATCCACAAGTCAAACCAGCCATTCATGCTCTCTACGCAACCTCAAATGATTCCGTATCTTTGTCTGTGCAATCTGCAACTTTTCTCTCACATATGATTGGTCCTGCCAAGTGGCTCTTGGTGAGCCTGATCACCTCCCTCAGATCTGCCTAAGTTCTTATCACGTAAGGGAATGCTCAGTGTGAGAAAAAGTGCAAGAGGAGACTTGAATACAAGGAGGAGGGTTGTTGAGGATGGAGCAAAGGACGAGGGAGGGGAGACAAGGGTAGGAGGAATGGGTATAGGTAGAAGGGGAGGGGTTAACAAGTGGTTCCCTGGGGAGGTAGCAGGAAGGGGACGGGGGGAAAGAGAGGGGAAGATGGGAGGACGAGCACAGGAAGCATGCATGCACATCATCAAAGAGGGGTGAGTGAGGGAAATCAAGAAGGGAGACAAAGCCAGGGGTGTGTGGATGGAAAGGGGATGCAAGGAGAGAAGATGTGGAGGAGGGGAGAGCAGGAGGCTAGGGGGGACAAGGGGGAGGTACAGAAGCGGGGAGGAGAGTCTTGCGGGCAATGAAGTCAAGGAGAGGGGGGAGGGGCAAGGGGGGTGGGGGGAGAGACAATGGGGGGTGAAGACGAAGGGGATGGAATCCTGGCAACGAGAACCGGATCAACTGCAAGTCTGACGAGGGAGGGAAAACGCATTGGCATGTCCCTCGGGACATCTTCAAAATGGAGGAGGACAGCTCTGGACATCGATTGGGGAGAGAGGCACGGGGAGAGCCCAATGCCTGTGCAGGGGTGAGGGAGGGTGGCACTGGGGGAGGAAAAGGTGGACAACCAAGAGGGGAGGGAGAAGGAGGGGTGGGGGATGGCAGGAGTGCAAGGAGAGAAGAGACTGAAGGTGGTCCATCATGGTGGTGGGAGAGGGGATAGGGAGGCAGAGGAGGAGGTGAGGATGGTGCAAAAGGCATGTGAGGTAGAGCAGGTGGAGGGGGACGAATGGGGTAGGAGGGAAAATGGACTGAGAGGCACCAATGGGAATAGGAAGGGGGTGGGTACAGGGGGAATGTGACTGTGGGACGAGGAGCGGGCACAGGGAGAGTGGGACAGGTCACTGAATGAGATGGATGAGTGCACAGAAGGAATGTGCTGGAGTGGGTAAAGGGGGGAGGGGAGTGGGGGGTTGGGAACCGTGCAGACGAGGGTGCAGTGCAGGCAGGCACAAGAGTGGAGGCGAAAGGTTGTAGGGGAGGCAAGACGGAAGGTACTAGGGGAGGCAGAAAGAGGGAGGTGCACCAGAAAAAACAAGACCATATGTGGTGTACGCCGTGGTCAAGGCCGGAGGAGGGAGAGAGTGGTCCACGCGAAAGGAGTTGTACGTCATCTGCAAAGGAATATGAGGGTGATAAGACTCAACGAGTCGATGGGCTACCAGATCCCAGAAGAGGTGTGCACAAGAGCGAGAAGCCAGCCCAAGGGTGACGCATAGTTGATCAGGGAGATTGAGCTTGCCAGACCAAGAGGGGGTGGCAAGGTAGACGGTGGCCATGGTGCCCCACACCACACCCTTGCTGAGGTCAGCTTGAAAACTGAAGAAGAGCTGAAATGATTTCATGTGAGTAGCAAGGGGACCATGAGGAAGCCAGTTCCGAAACCACGTGTGAGAGCGACTTGCCTCAGACTAGAAGCTGTGGCCACGATGAAGGAATTCAGCTCTATCCACAATCGTATGCACACCCTCAATAAGCATGCGGTTCTGTTGTTTTTCTTACCCTATTGTGTTGAGGTGAAAAGAGGATAGAGAGCTCATGGATGATGCCCTCACGATCAAAGAAAAATGTGGTGTTGCCAAAGAACTCACCACCACAATCACAATGAAAGTGGAGAAGCTGATGATGCCTCTTTTGCTAGGTGGATGCATACTACGACTACATGGTCTGGGCGACCTTGCTCTTAGCTCAAAGGAAGAAGACCCATGTGAAGCAAGAGTAGTCATTGAAAAGGCTGCAAATGTGCACGACGTGCTCAATGAGAGACTCATCCTAGAAAGAGCTAAGGATGTCCATGTGGATGATTTTGGGCAGAGCAGATGCACGAGACAAGGAGGAAGAAAAGGGAATATGGTGCATCTTGCCAAGAGCACAAAAAGGTGCAATCAAGAGTAAACGAGGCGCAAAAAAATTATGTCAGGTAGATCACCAGCAAGGAGAGTGGAGGAGAGAGGCAAATACAGAGGCAAAGAGGTGGCACAGGCGATAATGTAGGAGATGTGAGTGATCACATTGAGAAAAAGAAACAAGAGCTACAACATCAACGATGCACGGGGGAACAGAGTGGGGGGCCAAGAACCTGATACTCTTCCTTGCTAGGAGAACAATGACCTAGGAGGATGACACGACCACTAGCGCAATCTGTAACAACAACAAGGCTGCGGGCATAGGTGGTGGAGATTTTGTAGACACTGAGAGCAGGAATAGAGAGTATAGAGAAGTGAAGGTCGGGAATGTAGAGGAAGAAAAACAAGGAGAGGCCAAAAACCAGGGAAGTCAAACAAACAATGCCGACACCAAGGAAATGAAGTGTGGCAATGTCACCCATACGCATTGAATTGATGAAAAAAACAGGGCTGAACATCATAGACAGCTGGCAGATGGGGCACATGCTGTCAGTCGCAGCCACATTGACAACCCAAGATGAGGATGATCAGTTCCGGAGTGGTGGCCATATGCCTCCATAGGAGGGGTAGAGTTTGGAGAGGATGAAGGGAGAAGGGGGGTAGCGGGAGCAGACCAAAAGGCAAGGATGGCAAGCGGGTCAAATAAGGACAATGTACTAGCACAAGGCGGACTGCCAACAATGCCCTCAGCAATGTCACGACAAACAAGGGCGATGATTGTCTCCTTTGTGAGGGTGGGAGCAGCTGCAACAGAAGGTGGTGGGCCAGTAGGGGTGCCAACTGGAAGAGCCTCTGGAAAGCCCGAGACTGGAGGACCAGTAGGGGCAACGTACATAGGCCATGAATGAGGGTATGCTTACAAGCAATGCAATCACAAAGATCTAGGACTGGAGCAAGGGGGCACAATTCATGATGATGAACAACAACCTGAAAGCTCCAACACGTTGGCATACAAGCACCACCACCGCCACCACTGCGACCACCTCCAGGCACAGCATGGACAGCACGACCATATGCAACTTGGGGAGGGAGGATGCTAGGCAGAAGGTTCATGTATGACCAATCACCTCACCCCTGAAACTATGGATCGAAAAGTGTATTGGGAAGTGAACATTTCAGTGAACATGGACTTCTAACAAAACTTAGTACATAGTACATATGATCCATGATAACTGACACCATCTACAAGGAATGAGTATATGGGCTCTAGTGACATGAATTGATGTTGATGGTTTCTGAAAAAAAAAAAATCATATAGAAATACACTTTTTCATACACCAATTGTTGAGTGAATGAATAAAGGATGATTAACCATACCTCAGAGGGTTAGGGAGAAATGGCTGGGTGAGTGCAAAAGCAGGTTGGGATGCGGTCTTGAAAGAGCTAAGCCTGTCAAGGAGGGCTGGCCAGATGGCGCCTAGGGTTTGGTATGCAAGAGGAAAGGATGTGAGAGCACCAGAAAAGGTGGGCCTAAGACCAGCGACAACCAAGGTGACCAAAGCCTGATCAGTCATGGAGGCAACAGCTTTGAGAAGCTTGCTCCAAAGAAGCTCAGCGGAACCCAAGTAGGCACAAAGGGACTTATTGGGGCGATGAAGGAATGCACGGAGGTCAGCAAGAAGGGATGCTGCAGAGCAAAGCAAGTCAGACAAGTAAGGGGCAAAAAGGTCAGACCACGCCTCACAAGGACGAGCGGGGAGAGTGACCATTGGGGAAAACTAAGCAAGCTGGCGGGGAGCAGCGGAAGGGATAGCGGAGAAGAGGAGGTGAAAAAGAAGGGCGTAACGATCAGGATGTGCAAGAGTTAGGAGAGGAGCAGGGTCATAGTGCTCCCAGAGGCCGTGCGTTTGGGTGCTAGAGACAAAACAAGGGGACCCGTCACTGAACAGTGTGTTGGCAATGTTCCCAGGAGCAGGCGTCAAGGGCTTTGGATGGAGGGTGGGGCCGGGCGGAGGCCAGGGCCCATGAGCTAGGCAACTGCAAGCGCAATAGCATCAAGGCAAGCCTCCGTACAAGCAAGAGCAGTGGCAAGATCACCAGGGGGAACGACACCCGCCCTAGGGGCTAGGAGAGCACTGCCTGGAGGGACGGGCCACCAGTAGCAGAGGTACCACTAGCAACTGCAGCGCCACCAACAGCAGCAACCCTTCCGGCGGGGACAGCACCACCAGCACACCTACTGTAATAGCACCTTTGGGACCACCCGCCGCAGAAATTGCACCAACCATAGCACAGGGACCACCAAAAGCACCGGCCATGCCAGCAGAGTGTTCACCACAAGCAAAAGTGACAATGCAAGGAGCAATGACACCAACGCCATGGGCGGCACCAGGGGGTGATAGCACTGTCAGAATGTATTTTATTGCCACCAAGCCTACTCCTGTGTTCACCATCTACCCAGTCTCTGTCTCCGTCTGCTCTCCTTGCCTCCGGGTCCCCTCTGATGGACTTGCCCATTTACCCCTATTGGAGGCAGCTCACCTCTCTGGCACCTTGTGCCCAATGGCTTGGGCGGCAAAGCCGACCGAGCCCTCTCTGTGCCGGCTGCCAACAGGCGACCGGTCCATGCAGGAACCAGCCGAGATCACGTCCGCCATCCGGCAGCAGGCGGACCCCATGTACAATGGCCATGCACACCTCTTAGTGGCACCAACCACCAGCTTGGTGTGCTAGGCAGCCATACCCACTACAAAACAGTTGCAGCTCCGGCCCACGTCCTACACCAGTTCCCAGAGCACGTTTGCTGCCAGCGACCATGTCGCTAGTGTGGAGTCGCAACGCAACTCCACGAACAACAACAGTAGCAGCAGAAGCAAGGTGGCTGCGACTGCATGCGTCGCACTGCCCACCGTAGTGGGTGCATTCGCCTTAGCCCTGGGACTCGGACCTCAACACTAGATCTAATGCTTAGGTTGAGTTAGGTGATTCTTGTTCCTTGCCTCGTTTTTAACTCAATTATTCATCTTTCATCATTCATCACTTCTGATTCTGCCTCCTTCCGCTTCGCTCCCACTTGTGTATTCATTCTTCGTTTTTGTTCCGTGTTCCGCTTCATCCCATTTTCCTAACAAGCACCACTTAGAATTCTAGCACCATTAACGGCCCCAACACCACCAAAAGAGACACATGGGCCAGCAGCATCGGAAGGCAAGGGAGGGAAGGCTAGGGAAACAAGAGAAAAGGCGGGGGGGTTGCCGGCAGGAAGCAGCAACGACCTCTAAAATGGTGCCAAAAAGGAGTAGGTGGGGAAGGCAGGGGGGGGACGAGGGGGAAGAGGTGGTGGTAGAGGAGCATAGAGAGCTGCAAGGGAAGAGGTGATGGTGGCCGAAGACCCAGCATGAGGGGAGAGGACGGCGGAGTTGTCGACAAGACTGAGGCCACAAGAGGGAGGGGGATTGGGGGCTCATGAGGAAGCATCTCGAGCAAACGCTTGCTCGTAAGCCATGCGAGCCACAACAGCGGCAGCCAAGGTGTCTAGCAATCCAAGGTAGTCCACAGTGCTGATTGGGGCAGACCGAGGAGTGAGAGACAATGCAAACAACCAACTACATGAAGAAAAGCCACAAGAGGAGGAGAGGAGGTGACCATGGTGAAAGGTGTGTGTTTAAGGGAGTATTTTAGGCAAAGGGGAGGGCACGAGAGGAAATCACCAACAAGTATTGAGAAGAGAGGTCCCAATACCCCCAACAAGCATCCAATTCCCTGGCAGTGCAAGAAGAAGACGGTAGAGCATAACAAGAAGGTGAGAGGGGGTATCAGAAGAAAGAGAAAGGGAACAAAAGAAGGAGAGAAAAAAGAGGGAGAAAAAGAAAGGGGGAAGAGGGAGTGGCAGAGAGGCAAGGGGGGGGAGTGAGAGACAAAGGGGGGATGGACAAGAAGGAAGAGAGGGCAGGGAAGGAGTACTAAAAGATAAATAGAGGGAGGACATGGACAGGGAAGTAACCAAGAGAGGAAAAGGTGGCGAATAGGGCACACACATGTATATGCACACACACACACACACACACACACACACACACACACACACACACACACACACACACACACACAGAGAGAGAGAGAGAGAGAGAGAGAGAGAGAGAGAGAGAGAGAGAGAGAGAGAGATAGAGAGAGAGA
>SZWC01009529.1:34780-42454 GCA_023375785.1 Penium margaritaceum
AAGTGCATGTCCGTAAGTGCATGTCAGGAAGTGCATACGTCCGCAGCATGTGCACATGTTGCCATGTGCAAGTGTGTCAGCACGGGTACGCATCAGCATGCACAGCCACCCTCTTGTGCCATTTTGCTAAATCCACACACACCATGTTCTCATGTCACCAGCACATACACTCAGCTCATGGCGCCATGCATGCACACGCTTAAGCATGTGCACTGCATGCACATGCACGTGTGGATGAAACGGTACCAACGGTTGCGAACATGTCCCAGTCATGCACAAGAGAGTGAGATGCAACACAAAGCACTGTGATGTGATGAGCCTAGATGCAGCACCATGCCATTCGAGAAATTGCAGGAAGGTGCGATGCGAGCTAAAGCAGTGAGATGTCTTGTGCTGGGATGCCATGTCATCCGCGGCATAGCAATGACACGCAATGAGATATGTGATGTCATGGAGAGTCGGATGTGGTGCAATGTGGTGCCGTGCTTGTGGATGAAATGTGTTGAAGGGATGCGATGCCATACGATGTCATGAGATGCTGTGGGCTTCAATATGGTGGAGTGTGATGAACTGCGGTGCGCTGCAATGCATTGCGATGACATGCGATGCTATGTGATGTGCCGCGATGCGAAGCAATGGCATGCGATGCAAAGCAATGGCATGCGATGCGAAGCAATGCCATGCGATGCAGCGGAACATGATGCAGTGCTGCATGACGCGCTGCGATGTGTGGCGGTGTGATGCAACGCCATCGAATTCAACGCAAGTGCGCATCCACAAGTCTTTCACTTCTACGTTTACACTCTCACCTGGCCACGCTACGGACCCACGGCGTCACCTGCGTCTGCTCGTCGTCCTCCTTGTCGCTCTTCTGCCACTTCTCGGGGTCGTACCCGCCTGAATGCTGCTGCCGCCGCTGCTGCTGCCCAACAGATCGAATCTGCTGCTGGTGCTGGTGCCACTGCACGACGTCAGTGGCCTGCGCCACCGTTGAAGCATTTTTACCGCAACTACTTCCACCTGTGGCATCTCCACCACACCCGCCGGCGGCAGCGGCAGCAGAGTCGGCCGGCTTGCTCCACAGCCCAATCGCGGGCAGGAGAGGCTCAGCGACAGCGGCGACGCCGCTGCGGCCTCTCCGCGCAATGGCGCGCACAATGGCGGCCATGCGGCCGCAATGTTGCAGTGGCCGCCACGAACACGCGCGCGCGCCGACACGGCACCTCGTGGAAAATCTCGCTGCCGCGCGGTGCGATGGTATGCGGTGTGCTGCAAGGAAACATCCAAAGCTCACTTATCTCCTGCAACGGTTTCTCTTCCCAAGTGAAGCAGCCTATAAGAAGCAAATCCAAAATAGATCCTAAATCAACAATCGAATGCGAAACTGTTACACTTATCAAAGCAAGGAAACATTAACCTGCGTACGATAACATCCATAACCACACTTTCAATCTGTATCAGAAAAAACACCAACATTGGTGAAGCGCAATTCAACATAAATTAAATCATGTGCGTTCCGAAATCACCATCAAGTAATATATCATGCAAAATGAGAGAAAGTATTCATAAAAACAATGAATAGAAGAAAAAAAAGAATTCAACTTCATGTCATCTTTTACAAAAATGTACCATTACTTCATGAAATCCAAAAGACTCATTGTGCTTCTTGATATGATACTTAAATTTTTGAATCTGCAAATAAAGGTATTGTCTCAAGTTTCTTTTACAAAAATTCTGCATTTCCATTACATGTATCCATGATGCAATCACATAAGTGTTGTACTAAAACAAAGTTAATTTTATACATCAACCAAAGCAATAAAAACCAGGAAAACTTTCCAATAATACCCTAAAAGGATCATAAATTCAATTAAAACATTATATTAAGAGGAGATGTGTCCTTTCAAAACAATTTGAGGCCTTTAAGTGCCAAGTAAACTCTTCCACAATCCCGCAACGCTCTACCAAGGATACAAGGTAAACGTAAATACCTTTTCTAACCTTTAAAATCATTAGCCTGATGTAATGTTAAAATAATGTATTAAACAATTCAACCAAATTTTGTGGAGGTTTGGAAATAACAAACTCAAACATGAAAGTTTGGAGTTCAAATTAGTAGGTGAATTTATGTAGAAAATTTAAATATGAAACTACTTCATAATGCTCTTCTTTTTCATCACAAACTTTTGAACAAGAACGTGAACTATAATTAATAATTATCCATGTTATGATTCATATCAAAAATAAAATGACAGATGCAAATAAATACATAAAAACTAAATTCTTGAAATGATGATATAATGAAGATTATCTTGATATTTTTTCAGTGTAAAATGAAAAAAGGTCAAGGGACACCAAATAATACAAATTTTCAACTTCCTAACAAACGTTAGAGCACAAATTTATTACGTGTTATAATTGAAAAATTCATTGATCAAGACCTCAAACATATGTGCAGAAAATAAGGCATCAATTTATGTTCTTCCAAATTACAACCTATAATAAAAAATCCTATATATAATACAAATACGAAATAAACATGAAATTGATAGTCAAAGCACCAAAAAACTAGAAATTTATTACCCACACATGATTTTATCTTGCATTGAATAAAGATTTCATGATCATACAGAATCAACTTTCAAATAAATATATTTGCAAAAGAATATAATTTCGGAAGTCAAGGCAGCCTTCATCTATATGAATCTGCCTCTTACAACTCAACATTATGAAATCAAGGTGAAATGATGCTTAAAAACTTTTAATTTTCATAATTGAAATTTTTGATAGGGGTTACATTAAAAAACACCAAAATTATAGCAGATAAGACAGATTGAATCCTTGGTGAACTAGGCCAAAACCTCGGTCTTTGGGGGTCTCCGGCCCTCAGGACATCTCGTCCAACCGCCCACGGTCCCAAGTGACCCCGCTCGAGCTACGTGGCTCCTTCGAATGGTTGACATGGAACTGCCAAGATACAATCCCCCCATTGGGAGTGATAGCCGCCTCCGCATCTTCAAAAGTCCAAACGTTGGATTCAAGCCATGGAGCTCTTATACCAATGTAGCGGATTGAACGGAATCCCTGACCAAGAAGGCCAAAACTACGGTGCTTGAGGGTCTCCAAACCTTCGGTCATCCCTTCCAACTACCAGCAGTCGTAGGTTACCCCGCCTGAGCCACCTTGCTCCTTCGACCGGTCGACGTGGCATAGCCAAGCTACAAAATGTAAACCATGCGGTGGAAAGTTGTAAAAAATGTTGGTAATGTCATGCCCTTATATCATTCAAAACTATGTAAAGGAACTCGTTCACTCACATTTTTTTTAATCTCCTCCATTTCCAAAAAGGATAAATATTGATGATTCCATCAATAAGCACGCAATCAAAGCTTTATGAAATAATGTCTTACTTCCAAACTTTTCCTGAAATCAAATATTCACTAGACAAAAGCAATGTTACTCACGTTGATTTATGTACTTAAAAATACATAAAAATAACTGTACGTAATCAAATAAAACGTTTGTAGGAAAACATTGAAATCGAACGTATGAAATGATTGGATCTGAAAGGTTAAACTTTCTTCTTCATTTTCATTTAGTAATCTGATCCAACTAAGTTTTTCTTTTAGCTTTTTTTTTAAGAATTGGTCATATTTTAAGGTTGATAAAAACGTTAATGACCATTTTCTGCTCTTAAGCTTACAAATTTCGTAGAATTAGTTCAAGGCTTGCTTCTCATATGATTTCCATATGCTTTTCATCTCAATGGAAACTAAGGTTAAAAGAAAAATGGAAAAATCAAACCATATGAATGTAATTATTAATTATTTAAACATGGATTCTATCCATCATAAGGTATAAATTGTGACCATTTGTGAGGCAGTGACATGTGGAAGTCCTTAAGTCTTGAGCACCTTCCATTAGGAATCAAACATGATTACATTATTTAAAATTACATTATTTAAATTATTTTTTAAAAGTGGAGAGTATAATTTTTCTACTCCACTTTTCAAAAAATTTCTTATATATTTTAACGTTTCCCAAGCATGAATGGTTTTACCCAATTTTTATTGATGTTTTTTGTAGTTTGATCTTTCAATGTTTTATGAAAGGTGGATGAAGGCTATATTAAAAATGAACTTATAGATTATTCTTCGGTTTAGCACAACTTCTTCTCAATATTACAATGAGTAAGAAACTTTAACACTTCTAGGTTGCAATTTCACCTTTTTTACACGCACTTTCTGAATTCCTATGTTCTTTGAAACTCATGATGTTATGTTTTCTTGCACAGAGTTTAGAGTGTTCAAGATAACAGGGGAATGGTTGTGTATTGTTTCAAAATTGTACAATTTATTCCGTTATTTATCCGTTTATTTCTTCCTAATGTTATGTTTATATGGATAATAATGATATTTTTCCTTGTTAATTATTTTAAATGGTAGCTACATTTGTATTACTGAAATTTCATTTAATTCATGTCATTAGACCATGACATTGTTTAGTACGACTTTTATGGTGTAAGTGATATTTATTTCAATTTTTTGTCAATGGTTGTTTTATAAAATTAACCATTAGTAAAAATTAGATTATTCTATCTCATTTCTTTTTCTTAATCTAAGGCGTTTTCACCTTTAACTTTTAAGTTCATCAGTTGACTTCTTTTCACCTAGTATTTGTAGGGAACCATATAATAATTGGATTTTTCATATAAAGAGTAAAAAAAATCAGTTTTTTTAATAAATATTTCATATCAAAGTTGCACGTCATATTAATAATGATTTATTTTTTAACTAAAGGAAAACCATAACATGTGATTTTGCCGATAAAACATATCTTGGCACAAATGTAATTTGGACGGCGCACGTCATGTATTCTTGAGCTTTTGAAATCAGTGAACGTGAATGATGAATCACAAACCACGCTGGTAAGGGGTAGGTAACTCTTTAGAAAGTAGATTAGAAGGGGCTTGAACGTGGACTCGGAAGCACCCCATGTGTTTATAGGGAATTTAAACTTCGAGTGTTAGATAGGGTAGGGTTTCAATGAGAATTTCATGTGAAATATGGGGTTTGGATGTCATGGAAAAAACTGTAAGAAGGCTTAGTTATCTGAATAGATAAGAAGAAATAGGAAGAATAAGATACTATCGCTGTGTCGATTGGCCGATCACAATCAAGCGATTGGTGAGGGGGTTCACATGACCCTGTGCACCATGCTGTCATCGATGCATGTCACTGCTCGAGCATAGCGAGGAGCCGGATACCTTGTTATTATTTTTAAACTATCTGGATGCAGCTTTCCCATTAGTTATCTTGCGGATTTGGCAGGTATATCAGCATGTCTATGGCCATATCTGAGCTATTCTATTTTTGTTGGCATCCATTGTTCTCGATTGGAATGGTCGTGGCTGACCTGTCCCTGTCGTCAGACGTCAGCCCTTGGCACGTGCTATCCGTGAACCGTGGCCTGCAGTGCAAGCGTGCCACGGAGCAGCTCTTCATCACACCGCTCCTAGTCCTGCTTGTCGCTGCCGCTCTGCCTCTCTCCCTCGCCTTCCACCTCGCCCAGGGCCGTGGTACGTTTGTACAGGGCTTGGCCGTTGCTTCCTCCACCATGGACGGCGAAACGGAGCGCAAGATAGCCGCGCTGATATTGGCAGAGGCGCAGAAGCTGCGGTTGCGTGCAGCGGAGGAGGGCGTGGGCGCCTACCTCAAGCCGTCTGTGCGCATCCGGCCCAACCGCCAGTTTCTTAGAGCCACCGTGCACGGCGTTGCCTTCTGTGAGTGACCTTCCGCTTGCCCTCGTCCCCCCCTCCCCCCTCCCCCACCCCACCTTCCCTTGCTGCGCTCATCTTGCAAGCCGCCTGTGTGGGTTGAAGTCTACTAATGTCGTCATGGCTCGTCGGTACTCCACATAGGATCTAACTTGTGCGTGCTAAAGTACTCACACGCTTGTGCTTGCTACTGCTGCGGCTCCCGCTGCTGCTGCCCCTGTTTCGGCTCCCGTTGCTACGGCTGCTGCTGCTGTTGCTGCTGCTGCTGCTGCTGCTGCTGCTGCTGCTGCTGCTGCTGCTGCTGCTGCTGCTGCTGCTCCTGCTCCTGCTGTTGCTGCTGCTGCTGCTCCTGCTGCTGTTTGTCACGCTGCTGCTGCTGCTCCTGCTGCCGTTGCTCCTGCTTCTGTTTCTTCTGCTGGTCTTAGTGCTGGTGTTGCTGCTGCTGCTGTTGCTGCTCCTGCTCCTGCTGTTGCTGCTGCTGCTGCTCCTGCTGCTGTTTCTCACGCTGCTGCTGCTGCTCCTGCTGCCGCTGCTCCTGCTTCTGTTTCTTCTGCTGGTCTTACTGCTGCTGCTGCTGCTGCTGCTGTTGCTGCTCCTGCTGCTGCTGCTGCTGCTGCTGCTGCTCCTGCTGCGACTGCATCACGGTGCAATTTGGCTGGGGAATGTAGTGGATTGGGATACAGTTGTCCAGGAGCATGCAGGTGGTGGCTCCAGCAGCCGCTCATGCTTAAAGTGTTGTCAATGACCTGCATGAATTGTTGTGTATGTCATGCATGAAGATTTTTTTTTTGCATATGTCGTTCATTTATGTAGTGTATGTCGTGCATGAAGTTTTCTTTTGCATATGTCGCGCGTTTATGTTGTGTATGTCGTGCATGCGCATGCGGCAGCAGTTGTCGCTGATAAGCGTGATCTCCTTACCAGCTCCGTGTCCATGACTTGTCCGCAAGCTGTTGTTCGGTCTGACGCAACATGTGTGTGTGTGTGTGTGTGTGTGTGTGTGTGTGTGTGTGTGTGTGTGTGTGTGTGTGTGTGTGTGTGTGTGTGTGTGTGTGTGTGTGTGAGTGTGTGTGTGTCCATGTTTTGCTCCGACACTGACTTGATGTGCTCGACACCAAGTCGGCGCTGTCGGTAGCGTCGGACAGCGTCGACAGTCGTCGACGAAGTCTGCACGCTCGCAGCGGCACGTGACCTGGCTGTTCAGGACCGTCATTTTTTTTTCTTTCCGTCAGGGCGCCTACCTGACGGCGCTTCTCTCACGGCACCTCCCTGCTGGCCTGTCCCTCTGCTGGCCTCCCCGCCAGTCCGCTGCCGGCTGCTGCCCGTCACTGAATACAAGCTCTCCTCCCATCAGTTTGCGCGAACTGACGGGCGGGGGGCTCGCGTCTCACGGTCCGGAGTCCGAGGTGGGTGTGGCGCAAGAGCGGACATCCGCTCACAGCGGAAGTCCGCTGACGCGGAGTGACCTGCGCGTCAGTTGACGCCCAGGTCACGAGTATTTCTTCTTTTTTTTTTCCCTCCAGGGTAGGGGCTGCACCCTACCCTTTTTTTTTTCCAAAGACCTGGTGGGGAAGGGATATAGCTCACCAAAACAGGACTTCACAGTGAACCTGACTTAAGGAAATGAGCCTTCTTTTAGTACGTCTTTTCACTATTTTTAATTTCCATATTTGATGCATTCATGCAAAAATTTATCACATAGTGACTTACTCCCCCCCCCACCGACTTGCCGACTCCGAGTGGGACCCTCCAACCCGACTTGCCGATTGCCTGACTTCCTGACTTTCATGGCAAGTCGGGGTTAAACATAGGCGTGTGCGTGTGTGTGTGCGTGTGCGTGTGCGTGTGTGCGTGTGTGCGCGTGTGTGTGTGTGTGTGTGTGTGTGTGTGTGTTTGTG
>SZWC01009529.1:70490-105356 GCA_023375785.1 Penium margaritaceum
TATATGTATATGTATATGTATATGTATATGTATATGTATATGTATATGGATATGGATATGGATATGTATATGTAGTCCCAGTCGTGTTCTACTTGTGCCCTAGTTGCGCCCTACTTACACCCTCGTTGCACCTCAATTGGACACTAGCTACGCCCTAGTTGTGTCCTAGTTGCGCCCTAGTTACATCCTAGTTGTGCCCTACTTGCGTCCTACTTGCGTCCTACTTGCACCCTACTTGCGCCCTAGTTGCGTCCTAGTTGCGCCCTACTTGCGCCCTACTTGCGCCCTACTTGCGTCCTACTTGCGCCCTAATTATGCCCTAGTTGTGCCCTAGTTGTGTCCTACTTGTGCCCTACTTGCGCCCTAGTTGGACCTACTTGTGCCCTAGTTGCGCCCTAGTTACATCCTACTTGCGCCCTACTTGCACCCTAGTTGCGTCCTTCTTGCGAGTTACTTGCGCCCTAGTTGCGCCTTTCTTGCATCCTAGTTGCGCCCTGCTTGTGCCTTACTTGCGCCTCACTTATACCCTAGTTGTGTCCTAGGTGTACCCTACTTACGCCCTACTTGCGCCCTACTTGCGCCCTACTTCAGCCCTAGTTAAGCCCTAGTTGCGCCCTAGTTGTACCCTAGTTACCCCCTAGTTACGTCCTAGTTGCATCCTACTTGTATCCTACGTGCATCCTACTTGCGTCCTAGTTACGCCCTATTTGCACCGTAGTTGCACCCTAGTTGCGCCCCAGTTGCGCCCTAGTTGCGCCCTTGTTGCGCCTCAGTTGGGCACTAGCTATGCCCTAGTTGCGCCCTAGTTGCTCCATACTTGCACCCCTCTTGCACCCTACTTGTGCCTAGTTGTGCCCTAGTTGCGTTCGACTTGTGTCCTACTTGCACCCTACTTGCGTCCTAGTTGCGTCCTAGTTGCGTCTTAGTTGTGTCCTACTTGCACCCTACTTGTCCCCTACTTGCACCCTAGTTGCGCCTTAGTTGCGTCCTATTTGCGTCCTACTTGCGCCCTACTTGCACCCTACTTCCGCCCCAGTTGCGCCCTAGTTGCCTCCTAGTTACACCCTACTTGCACCCTACTTGTGCCCTAGTTGCACCATATTTGCGCCCTAGTTGCACCCTAGTTGCACCCTACTTGCACGCTAGTTGCACCCTACTTGCATCGTACTTGTACCCTAGTTACGCCCTACTTGCACCCTACTTGCGCCATACTTGCACCCTACTTGCATCCTAGTTGTGCCCTGGTTGTGCCCTAGTTGCGCCCTAGTTGCACCCTACGTGCGTCCTAGTTGCGTCCTACTTGCGCCCTAGTTGTGCCCTGGTTTCTCCTTAGTTGGGCACTATCTACGTCCTAGTTGTGTCCTAGTTGCGTCCTAGTTACGTCCTAGTTGCGCCCTACTTACGCCCTACTTGCGTCCTAGTTGCGCCCTACTTGCGCCCTAGTTGTGCCGTATTTGCACCCTAGTTTTGTCCTAGTTGTGCCCTAGTAATGCCCTGGTTACGCCTCAGTTGGACACTAGATACACCCAAGTTGCATCCTAGTTACACCCTAGTTGCGTTCTAGTGGTACCCTACTTGCGCCCTTCTTGCGACCTAGTTGCGCCCTACTTGCACCCTAGTTGCGCCCTAGTTGCACCCTAATTTTGCCCTAGCTGTACCTCATTTGGACACTAGATACACCCTAGTTGTGTCCTAGTTACGCCATAGTTGCGCCCTAGTTGCGTCCTAGTTACACCCTACTTGCGTCCTAAATGCGCCCTACTTGCGTCCAGTTGCGCCCTAGTTGCGTCGTAGTTGCGCGCTAGTCCCGTCCTAGTTGCGCCCTAGTTGTACCCTAGTTGCGCCCTAGTTGTACCCTAGTTGCACCCTAGTTGTGCCCTACTTGCGTCCTAGTTACACCCTAGTTGTGCCCTACTTGCGCCCTACTTGCGCCCTACTTGCACCCTAGTTGCGCCCTAGTTGGGTCCTACTTTCACCCTACTTGCGTCCTACTTACGCCATACTTGCGCCTTAGATGCGTCCTAGTTGCGCCCTCGTTGCGCCCTACTTTTGTCCTACTTGCGTCCTACTTGCGCCCTAGTTGCACCCTACTTGCGTCCTAGTTACGCCATACTTACGCCCTACATGCGCCCTTCTTGTACCCTACTTGCGTCCTACTTGCGCCCTAGTTGCGCCCTACTTGCACCCTAGTTGCGCCCTACATGCGCCCTACGTGCGCCCTACTTGTGCCCTAGTTGCACCCTATTGGCACCCTTGTTGCGCCCTACTTGCGTCCTGCTTGCACCCTACTTGCGTCCTAGTTACGCCCTACTTCTGCCCTAGTTACGCCCCAGTTACACCCTAGTTGTACCCTAGTTGCACCTCAGTTGGGCACTAGCTATGTCTTAGTTGCACCCTAGTTTCATCCTAGTTATGTCCTAGTTGCGCCCTACTTGTGTCCTACGTGGACCCTACTTGCATCCTAGTTGTGCCCTAGTTGCACCCAGCACCTAGTTGCATCCTAGTTGCACCCTAGTTGCGCCTCACTTGGGCTCTAGCTACGCCCTACTTGCGCCCTAGTTGCATCCAAGTTGCACCAAACTTGCACCCTTCTTGCACCCTACTTGCGCCAAGTTACGCCGTAGTTGCGCCCTAGTTGTACCCTGGTTGTGTCTCAGTTGGCACTAGCCAATAGTTGCGCCCTAGTTGCGCCCTAGTTACGTCTTAGTTGTGCCCTAGTTGTACCCTAGTTGCGTCCTACTTCCGGCCAACTTGCATCCTAGTTGCTCCCTAGTTGCACCTTAGTTGCGCTCTACTTACGCCGTACTTGCGCCCTACTTACGCCCTACTTGCGTCCTACTTGCGTCCTAGTTGCACCCTAGTTACACCCTAGTTGCGCACTAGTTGCACCCTACTTGCGCCCTATTTTTGCCCTACTTGTGGCCTAGTTATGCCCTAGTTGCGGCCTACTTGCGCCTCTCTTGCACCCTACTCGCACCCTACTTGCGCCCTTGTTACGCCCTACTTGCGTCCAAGTTGCGTCCTAGTTGCGCCCTAGTTGCACACTAGTTGCGCCTCAGTTGGGTACTAGCTACCCCCTAGTTGTGCCCTAGTTGTGCCCTAGTTACACCCTAGTTGTGCCCTAGTTCTGTCCTTCTTGCACCCTAGTTGTGCCCTAGTTGCACCCTAATTGCATCCTAGATGTGCCCTAGTTGCGTCCTAGTTCCGCCCTAGTTGCGACTCAGTTGGACACTAGCTATGTCCTAGTTGCGCCCTAGTTGCACCCTATTTGCGCCCTAGTTGCATCCTAGTTACGCCCTAGTTGCACCCTAGTTGCACCCTACTTGCACCCTACTTGCGCCCTAGTTGCGCCCTGGTTGCGCCATAGTTGTGTCCTACTTGCGACCTATTTGCAGCCTACCTGCGCCCTAGTTGCGCCCTAGTTGCGCCTGAGTTGCGCCCTACTTGTGACCTACTTGCGCCCTAGTTGCGCCCTAGTTTGGCCCTACTTGCATCCTACTTACGTCCTAGTTGCGACCTAATTGCACCCTAGTTGCACCCTAGTTATGCCCTACTTGGGCCCTACTTGCGCCCTACTTGAGTCCTACTTGCATCCTTTTTGCGCCTTTGTTGCGCCCTAGTTGCGGCCTAGTTGCGTCCTTGTTGCGCCTCAGTTGGACACTAGCTACGCCCTAGATGTGCCTTAGTTGCGCCCTAGTTGCGCCCTAGTTACGCCGTAATTGTGCCCTACTTACGCCCTAGTTGCGTCCTACTTACACCCTAGTTGCGCCCGACTTGCGCCCTAGTTGCGCCCTAGTTGCGCCTCACTTGGACACTAGCTACTCCCTAGTTATGCCCTACTTGTGCCCTAGTTGTGCCCTAGTTGCACCCTACCTGCACCCTACTTATGTCCTAGTTACACCCTAGTTGCGTCCTAGTTGCGTCCTACTTGCGCCCTACTTGCGTCCTAGTTGGACCCTAGTTGCGCCCTAGTTGCACCCTACCTGTGCCCTAATTTTGCACTACTTGCGTCCTAGTTGTCCCCTTGTTACACCCTAGTTGTGCCCTACTTGCGTCATACTTGCACCCTAGTTTTTCCCTAGTTGCACCCTAGTTGCGCCCTATTTGTGCCCAAGTTACGTCCTAGTTAGGCCCTGGTTACGTCCTAGTTGTGCCCTAGTTGCGCCCTACTTGTGCCCTAGTTAGGCCATACTTGCGTCCTAGTTGCATCCCAGATGCGCCTCAGTTGGGCACTAGCTATGTCCTAGTTGCGTTCTAGTTCCACCCTAGTTGTTTCCTACTTGCGCCCTAGTTGCGTCCTACTTGCGCCCTAATTGCGCTCTAGTTGCGCCTCAGTTTGGCACTAGCTACATCCTAGTTGGGTCCTAGTTGCATCCTAGTTGCATCCTAGTTGCGTCCTTCTTGCGCCCTACTTGCATCCTAGTTGCGCCCTAGTTGCGCCCTAGTTCCACCCTAGTTCCTCCCTACTTGCGTCCTACTTGCGTCCTATTTGCGCCCTAGTTGCACCCTACTTGCGTCCTACTTGCACCTTACTCGTGTCCTCCTTACACCCAAGTTGTACCCTGCTTACGCCCTACTTGCGTCCTAGTTGCGCCCTACTTGTATCCTAGTTGCGCCCTCGTTACGCCCTACTTGCGCCCTAGTTGCACCTGAGTTGGACAGTTTTTACGCCCTAGTTGTATCCTAGTTGCAACCTAGTTGCGCCCTAGTTGCGTCCTAGTTACGTCCTACTTATGCCCTAGTTGCGCCCTAGTTGCGCCCTAGTTGTGCCCTAGTTACGCCCTAGTTGTACCCTAGTTGCACCCTAGTTATGCCCTACTTGCACCCTAGTTACATCCTAGTTGTGCCCTACTTGCACCCTACTTGTCCCCTACTTGCGCCCTAGTTGCGCCCTACTTGCGCCCTACTTGCACCCTACTTGCGCCTGTACTTGCGTCTTAGTTGCATCCTAGTTGCGCCCTAGTTGCGCCCTACTTGTGCCCTACATGTGTCCTACTTCCACCCTAGTTGCGCCCTACTTGCACCCTAGTTGTGCCCTACTTGCGCCCTACGTGTGCCTTACTTGTGCCCTAGTTGCGCCCTATTTGCGCCCTAGTTGCGCCCTACTTGTGCCCTACATGTGTCCTACTTCCACCCTAGTTGCGCCCTACTTGCACCCTAGTTGTGCCCTACTTGCGCCCTACGTGTGCCTTACTTGTGCCCTAGTTGCGCCCTATTGGCGCCCTTGTTGCGCCCTACTTGCGCCCTACTTGCACCCTACTTGCGTCCTAGTTACGCCCTACTTCCGCCCTAGTTACGCCCTAGTTGCACCCTAGTTGTGCCCTAGTTGCACGTCAGTTCGGCACTAGCTACGTCCTAATTGCACCCTAGTTACATCCTAGTTACGTCCTAGTTGCGTCCTACTAGTGTCCTACGTGCACCCTACTTGCGTCCTAGTTGTGCCCTAGTTGCGCCATAGTTGCACCCTAGTTGCATCCTAATTGCGCCCTAGATGTGCCTCAGTTGGGCTCTAGCTGCGCCCTTCTTGCACCTTAGTTGCACCCTAGTTGCGCCAAAATTGCACCCTTCTTGCGCCCTACTTGCGCCTAGTCATGCGTTAGTTCCACCCTAGTTGTACCCTGGTTGCGTCTCACTTGGCACTAGCCACCTCCTAGTTGCGCCCTAGTTGCGCCCTAGTTGCGCCCTAGTTGTGCCCCAGTTGTGTCCTACTTGCAGCCTAGTTGCGGCCTACTTGCGTCCTAGTTGCACCCTAGTTGCACCCTAGTTACGCCCTACTTATGTCCTACTTGCGCCCTACTTACACCCTATTTGCGCCCTACTTGCGCCCTAGTTGCATCTTAGTTGCACCCTAGTTGTGTCCTGGTTGCACCCTACTTGCGCCCTATTTGTGACCTACTTGTGGCCTAGTTACGTCCTCGTTGTGTCCTACTTGCGCCCTACTTGCGTCCTACTCACACCCTACTTGCATCCTAGTTACGCCCTACTTGCGTCCTAGTTGCGCCCTAGTTGCGCCCCTGTTGTGCACTAGTTGCGCCTCGGTTGGGTACTAGCTACACCTTAGTTGCGCCCTAGTTGCATCCTTGTTACATCCTGGTTGCACCCTACTTGTGTCCTACTTGCACCTTAGTTGCGCCCTAGTTGCGCCCTAATTGCACCCTAGCTGCGCCCTGGTTGCGTGCTAGTTGCGCCCTAGTTGCGTTTCAGTTGGGCACTAGCTACGTCCTAGTTGTGTCCTAGTTGCACCCTACTTGCGCCCTGGTTGCATCCTAGTTGCACCCTAGTTGCACCCTACTTGGACCCTACTTGCGCCCTAGTTGTGCCCTGGTTGCGCCCTACTTGCGTCCTACTTCCGCCCTATTTGCGCCCTACCTGCGCCCTAGTTGCGCCGTAGTTTCACCTGAGTTGCGCCTTACTTGCGACCTACTTGTGCCCTACTTGCGTCCTAGTTGGCCCTTAGTTGCACCCTAGTTTGGCCCTACTTGCACCCTACTTACGCCCTAGTTGCGCCCTAGTTGCGCCCTAGTTGCACCCTTGTTGCACCCTACTTATGCCCTACTTGCGTCCTACTTGCGCCCTACTTGCGTCCTACTTGCATCTTTTTTGCACCTTTGTTGTGCCCTTGTTACGCCCTAGTTGTGCCCTAGTTACGCCCTACTTGTGCCCTACTTACGCCCTACTTGCGTCCTACTTTCACCCTAGTTGCGCTCGACTTGCGCCATAGTTGCGCCCTAGTTGCGCCTCAGTTGGGCACTAGCTACGCCCTAGTTGTGCCCTAGGTGCACCCTAGTTGTGCCCTAGTTGCACCCTACTTGCGCCCTACTTGCATCCTAGTTACGTCCTAGTTGCGTCCTAGTTGCGTCCTATTTGCGTCCTAGTTGCGTCCTAGTTGCACCCTAGTTGTACCCTAGTTGCGCCCTACTTGTGCCCTACTTTCCCCCTAGTTGGTCCCTAGTTGTCCCCTTGTTACACCCTAGTTGCGCCCTACTTATGCCATAATGCACCCTAGTTGCGTCCTAGTTGCGCCCTACTTGCGCCCAAGTTGCACACTAGTTACGCCCTGGTTACGCCCTAGTTGTGCCCTAGTTGCGCCCTACTTGCGCCCTAGTTACGCCATACTTACGTCCTTGTTGCATCCTAGTTGCGCCTCAGTTGGGCACTAGCTACGTCCTAGTTGCGCCCTAGTTGCGCCCTAGTTGCACCCTAGTTGTATCCTACTTGCGCCCTAGTTGCGCCCTAATTGCGCCCTAATTGCACTCTAGTTGCCCCTCAGTTGGGAACTAGCTATGCCCTGGTTAGGTCCTAGTTGCGTCCTAGTTGCGTCCTAGTTGCATCCTAGTTGTGTCCGACTTGCGCCCTACTTGCACCCTAGTTGCGCCCTAGTTGCGCCCTAGTCCCGCCCTAGTTGCGTCCTACTTGCGCCCTACGTGCGTCCTACTTGCGCCCTAGTTGCACCCTACTTGCATCCTACTTGTGCCCTACTCGTGTCCTACTTACACCCAAGTTGTACCCTACTTGTGCCCTACTTGCGTCCTAGTTACGCCCTACTTGCACCCTAGTTGCGCCCTAGTTACGCCCTTCTTGTGCCTTATTTGCACCTCAGTTGGACACTAGTTACGCCCTAGTTGTGTCCTAGTTGCGCCCTAGTTGCGCCCTAGTTGCGTCCTAGTTACGTTCTACTTGCGCCCTAGTTGCGCCCTAGTTGCACCCTAGTTGCGCCCTAGTTGCGCCCTAGTTACGCCGTAGTTTCGTCCTAGTTACGTCCTAGTTGCGTCCTAGTTGCGCCCTAGTTATGCCCTAGTTGTACCCTAGTTGCACCCTAGTTGTGCCCTACTTGCACCCTAGTTACACCCTACTTGTGCCCTACTTGCGCCCTACTTGCGCCGTACTTGCGTCCTAGTCGCGCCCTAGTTGCACCCTACTTGCGCCCTACTTGCGCCCTACTTGCACCGTACTTGTGTCTTACTTGCGTCCTAGTTGCGCCCTAGTTGCACCCTACTTGTGCCTTACTTGCGTCCTACTTGCGCCCTAGTTGCGTCCTATTTGCGCACTAGTTGTGACCTACTTGCGCCCTATGTACGCCCTACTTGTGCCCTAGTTACGCCCTATTGGCACCCTTGTTGCGCCCTACTTGCGCCCTACTTGTACCCTACTTGCGTCCTAGTTGGGCCCTACTTCTTCCCTAGTCACGCCCTAGTTGCACCCTAGTTGTGCTTTAGTTGCACGTCAGTTGGGCACTCGCTACGTCCTAGTTGCACCCTAGCTACATCCTAGTTACGTCCTAGTTGCGTCCTACTTGTGTCCTACCTGCACCCTACTTGCATCCTAGTTGTGCCCTAGTTGCGCCCTAGTTGCACCCTAGTTGCACCCTAGTTGCACCCTTGTTGCGCCTCAGTTGGGCTCTAGCTGCGTCCTACTTGCGCCCTAGTTGTACCCTAGTTGCGTCTCTGTTGGCACTAGCCACGTCCTAGTTGCGTCCTTGTTGCGCCCTAGTTGCGCCCTAGTTGTATCCCAGTTGTATCCTAGTTGCGCCCTACTTGCGGCCTACTTGCGTCCTAGTTACGCCCTAGTTGCACCCTGGTTGCGCCCTACTTACGTCCTACTTGCGTCCTCCTTACACCTTATTTGCGCCCTACTTGCGCCCTAGTTGCATCTTTGTTGCACTCTAGTTGCGCCCTAGTTGCACCCTACTTGCGCCCTATTTGTGCCCTACTTGTGACCTAGTTATGTCCTGGTTGTGTCCTACTTGCACCCTACGTACGTCCTACTCACACCCTACTTGCGTCCTAGTTACGCCCTACTTGCATCCTAGTTTTACCCTAGTTGCGCCCCTGTTGTGCACTAGTTGCACCTCAGTTGGGTACTAGCTACGCCCTAGTTGTGCCCTAGTTGCATCCTAGTTACACCCTGCTTGCACCCTAGTTGTGTCCTAATTGCACCCTTGTTGCGCCCTAGTTGCGTCCTAATTGCACCCTAGCTGCGCCCTAGTTGCCTCCTAGTTGCGCCCTAGTTGCGCCTCAGTTGGGCACTAGCTACGACCTAGTTGCGCCCTAGTTGCATCCTATTTGCGCCCTAGTTGCATCCTAGTTGCACCCTAGTTGCACCCTACCTACACCCTACTTGCGCCCTAGTTGCGCCCTGGTTGCGCCCTAGTTGCGTCCTACTTGCGCCCTATTTGCGCACTACCTGCGCCCTAGTTGCACCTTAGTTGGGCCTGAGTTGCGCCCTACTAGCGCCCTAGTTGCGCCTTAGTTGCGCCCTAGTTTGGCCCTACTTGCACATTACTTACGCCCTAGTTGCGCCCTAGTTGCACCCTAGTTGCGCCCTAGTTGCGCCCTAGTTATGCCGTACTTGTACCCTACTTGCGCCCTACTTGCGCCTTACTTGTGTCGTTTTTGCGCCCTTGTTACGTCCTAGTTGTGCCCTAGTTGCGTCCTAGTTGTGCCTCAGTTGGACACTAGCTACGTCCAAGTTGTGTCCTAGTTGCGCCCTAGTTGCACCCTAGTTGCGCCCTACTTGTGCCCTACTTATGCCCTACTTGCTCCTACTTTCACCCTAGTTGCGCCCGACTTGCGCCCTCATTGTGCCCTAGTTGCGCCTCAGTTGGGCACTAGCTATGCCCTAGTTGTGTCCTAGTTGTGCCCTAGTTGTGCCCTAGTTGCACCCTACTTGCGCCCTACTTGCGTCCTAGTTACGCCCTAGTTGCGTTCTAGTTGCGTCCAACTTGCGCCCTACTTGGGTCCTTGTTGCACCCTAGTTGCACCCTAGTTGCTCCCTACTTGTGCCCTAATTTTTTCCTACTTGCACCCTAGTTATCCCCTTGTTACACCCTAGTTGCACCCTCCTTGCGCCTTACTTGCACCCTAGTTGCGCCCTAGTTGCGCCCTTGTTGCGCCCTACTTGCGCCCAACGTTTGCCTTAGTTACGTCCTGGTTAAGCCCTTGTTGTACCCTAGTTGCGCCCTACTTGCGCCCTAGTTACGCCATATTGCGTCCTAGTTGCATCCTATTTGCGCCTCAATTGGGGACTAGCTATGTCCTAGTTGCGCCCTAGTTGCGCCCTAGTTGCACCCTAGTTGTGTCCTACTTGCGCCCTAGTTGCGCCCTACTTGCGCCCTTATTGCGCTCTAGTTGCGCCTCAGTTGGGCACTAGCTACGCCCTAGTTGGGTCCTAGTTGTAACCTAGTTGCGTCCTAGTTGCGTCCTAGTTGTGTCCTTCTTGCACCCTACTTGCACCCTAGTTGCGGCCTAGTTGCACCCTAGTTCCGCCCTAGTTGTGCCGTACTTGCGCCCTACGTGCGTCATATTTGCGCCCTAGTTACACCCTACTTCCATCCTACTTGCGCCCTACTCGTGTCCTACTCACACCCAAGTTGTACCGTACTTGTGCCCTTCTTGCATCCTAGTTGCGTCCTAGTTGCGTCCTAGTTGCGCCCTAGTTGCGCCCTTCTTGCGCCCTAGTTGCATCTCAGTTGGACACTAGTTACGCCCTAGATGTGTCCTAGTTGCGCCCTAGTTGCGTCCCAGTTACGTCCTACTTGCGCCCTACTTGCACCCTACTTGCGTCCAGTTGCGCCCTAGTTGCGCCCTGGTTGCGCCCTAGTTGCACCGTAGTTACGCCTTAGTTGTACCCTAGTTGCACCCTAGTTGTGCCCTACTTACACCCTAGTTACACCCTAGTTATACCCTACTTGTGCCCTACTTGTGCCCTGCTTGCGCCCTAGTTGCACCCTAGTTGCATCCTACTTGCACCCTACTTGCGTCCTACTTGTGCCGTACTTGCGTCTTAGTTGCATCCTCATTGCGCCCTAGTTGCGCCCTACTTGTACCCTACTTGCGTCCTACTTGTGCCCTAGTTGCGCCCTACTTGCGTCCTAGTTGCGCCCTACTTGCGCCCTACGTGCGCCCTACCTGTGCCCTAGTTGCGCCCTATTGGCGCCCTTGTTGCTCCCTACTTGCGCCCTACTTGCACCCTACTTGTGTCCTAGCTGCGCCCTACTTCCGCCCTAGTTACATCCTAGTTGTTCTCTACTTGTGCCCTAGTTGCACGTCAATTGGGCACTAGCTACGTCCTAGTTGCACCCTAGTTACATCCTAGTTACGTCCTAGTTGCGTCCTACTTGGGTCCTACGTACACCCTACTTGCATCCTAGTTGTGCCCTAGTTGCGCCCTAGTTGCACCCTAGTTGCACCCTAGTTGCGCCCTAGTTGCGCCTCAGTTGGGCTCTAGCTACACCCTAGTTGCGCCTCAGTTGGGCTCTAGCTGTGCCCTAGTTGCGTCCTAGTTGTACCCTGGTTGCGCCTTAGTTGGCAGTAGCCACGTCCTACTTGCATCCTACTTGTGCCCTAGTTGTGTCCTAGTTGTGCCCTAGTTTTACCCTAGTTGCACCCTACTTGCGGCCTACTTGCGTGCTTGTTGCGCCCTAGTTACACCCTAGTGACGCCCTACTTACGTCCTACTTGCGCCCTACTTACATCCTTCTTGCGCCCTACTTGCGTCCTAGTTACATCTTAGTTGTACCCTAGTTGCACCCTAGTTGCACCCTACTTGCGCCCTATTTGTTCCCTACGTGTGGCCTAGTTACGTCCTGGTTGTGTCCTACATGCACCCTACTTGCGTCCTACTCGCACCCTATTTGCGTCCAAGTTACGCCCTACTTGCGTCCTAGTTGCACCCTAGTTGCACCCCTGTTGTGCACTAGTTGCGCCTCAGTTCGGTACTAGCTACGCCCTAGTTACGCCCTAGTTGCATCCTAGTTACACCCTGGTTGCACCCTAGTTGTATCCTACTTGCACCCTAGTTGCGCCCTAGTTGCGCCCTTATTGCACCCGAGCTGCGCCCTAGTTGCGTCCTAGTTGCGCCCTAGTTGCACCTCAGTTTAGCACTAGCTACGTCCTAGTTGCGCCCTAGTTGCACCCTATTTGCGCCCTAGTTACATCCTAGTTGTACCCTAGTTGCGTCCTGGTTGCACCCTAGTTGCGTCCTACTTGCGCCATATTTGCGTCCTACCTGCGTCCTAGTTGCACCCTAGTTGCGCCTGAGTTGCACCCTACTTGCGACCTACTTGCGCCCTACTTGTGTCCTAAAAACGCCTTAGTTGCGTTCTAGTTTGGCCCTACTTGCACCCTACTTACGCCCTAGTTGCGCCCTAGTTGCGCCCTTGTTGCATCCTTGTTGCGCCATAGTTATGTCCTACTTGCGCCTTACTTGCACCCTACTTGCGTCCTACTTGCATCCTTTTTGCGCCCTTGTTGTGCCCTAGTTGCGCCCTAGTTGCATCCTAGTTGCGCCTCAGTTGGACACTAGCAACGCCATAGTTGTGCCCTAGTTGTACTTTAGTTGCGCCCTAGTTACGCCCTACTTGTGTCCTACTTACGCCCTCCTTGCGTCCTCTTTTCACCCTAGGTGCGCCCAACTTGCACCCTAGTTGTGCCCTAGTTGCACCTCAGTTGGACACTAGCTACGCCCTAGTTGTGCCCTAGTTGCGCCCTAGTTGTGTCCTAGTTGCACCATACTTGCGCCCTACTTGCGTCCTAGTTACACCCTAGTTGCTTCCTAGTTACATCCTACTTGCGCCCTACTTGCGTCCTAGTTGCATCCTAGTTGCGCCCTAGTTGCTCCCTACTTGTGTCCTACTTTTGCCCTACTTGCGCCCTAGTTGTCCCCTTATTACACCTTAGTTGCGCCTTACTTGTGCCATACTTGCACCCTAGTTGCACCCTAGTTGCGCCCTAGTTGCTCCCTACTTGCGCCAAAGTTGTGCCTTAGTTACGCCCTGGTTACGCACTAGTTGTGCCCTAGTTGCGCCCTACTTGCGCCCTAGTTACACCATACTATCGTCCTAGTTGCATCCTAGTTGGGCCTCAGTTGGGCACTAGCTACGTCCTAGTTGCGCCCTAGTTGCACCCCAGTTGTGTCCTACTTGCGCCCTAGTTGCGCCCTGCTTGCGTCCTAATTACGCTCTAGTTGCGCCTCAGTTGGGCACTAGCTAAACGCTAGTTGGGTCCAAGTTGTGTCCTAGTTGCATCCTAGTTGCGTCCTAGTTGCGTCCTACTTACGCCCTACTTGCACCCTAGTTACGCCCTAGTTGCGTCCTAGTTCCGCCCTAGTTGCACCCCACTTGCGCCCTACATGTGTCCTATTTGCGTCCTAGTTGTACCCTACTTGCATCTTACTTGCGCCCTACTCGTGTCCTACTTACACCCAAGTTGTACCCTACTTGTGCCCTACATGCGTCATAGTTCCGCCCTACATGCGCCCTAATTGCGCCCTAATTGTGCCCTTTTTGCGCCCTAGTTGCACCTCAGTTGGACACTAGTTACGCCCTAGTTGTGTCCTAATTGCGCCCTAGTTGCACCCTAGTTGTGTCCTAGTTACGTCCTACTTGCGCCCTAGTTGCGCCCTAATTGCGTCCAGTTGCGCCCTAGTTTCACCCTAGTTGCGTCCTAGATACACCGTACTTATACCCTAGTTGTACCCTAGTTGCACCCTAGTTGTGCCCTACTTGCACCCTAGTTACACCCTAGTTGTGCCCTAATTGCGCCCTACTTGTGCCCTACTTGCGCCGTACTTGCGTCTTAGTTGCGTCCTCGTTGCGCCCTAGTTGCGCCCTACTTGTGCCCTACTTGCGTCCTACTTGCGCCCTAGTTGCGACCTACTTGCGTCCTAGTAGCGCCCTACTTACATCCTATGTGCGTCCTACTTGTGCCCTATTTGTGCCCTATTGGCGCCCTTGTTGCGCCCTACTTGCGCCCTACTTGCACCCTACTTGCATCCTAGTTGCGCCCTACTTCCGCCCTAGTTACGTCCTAGTTGCACCCTAGTTGTGCCCTAGTTGCACGTCAGTTGGGCACTAGTTACGTCCTAGTTGCACCCTAGTTACATCCTAGTTACATCCTAGTTGCGTCCTACTTGTGTCCTACGTGCACCCTACTTGCGTCCTACTTGCGCCCTAGTTGCGCCCTAGTTGCACCCTAGTTGCACCCTAGTTGCTCCCTAGTTGCGCCTCGGTTGGGCTCTAGCTGCGCCCTAGTTGCATCCTAGTTGTACCCTGGTTGAGCCTTAGTTGGCAGTAGCCACGTCCTAGTTGCGTCCTACTTGTGCCCTAGTTGCGCCCTAGTTGTGCCCTAGTTTTACCCTAGTTGCGTCCTACTTGTGGCCTACTTGCGTCCTAGTTGCGCCCTAGTTGCACCCTAGTTGCGCCCTACTTACGTCCTACTTCCGCCTGCTTACATCCTACTTGCGCCCTACTTGCGCCCTAGTTGCATCTTAGTTGCACCCTAGTTGCGCCCTAGTTGCACCCTACTTGCGTCCTAGTTGCACCCTAGTTGCGCCCTACTTACGTCCTACTTCCGCCTGCTTACATCCTACTTGCGCCCTACTTGCGCCCTAGTTGCATCTTAGTTGCACCCTAGTTGCGCCCTAGTTGCACCCTACTTGCGTCCTATTTGTGCCCTACTTGTGGCCTAGTTACGTCCTGGTTGTATCCTACTTGCGCCCTACTTGCATCCTACTCGCACCCTACTTGCGTCCTAGTTACGCCCTACTTGCGTCCTAGTTGCACCCTAGTTGCGCCCTAGTTGCGCCCTAGTTGCGCCTCAGTTGGGCACTAGCTACGCCCTAGTTGTGCCCTAGTTGCACCCTACTTGCACCCTACTTGCGCCCTAGTTGCGCCCTACTTGCGTCCTATTTGTGCCCTACTTGTGGCCTAGTTACGTCCTGGTTGTATCCTACTTGCGCCCTACTTGCATCCTACTCGCACCCTACTTGCGTCCTAGTTACGCCCTACTTGCGTCCTAGTTGCACCCTAGTTGCGCCACTGTTGTGCACTAGTTGCGTCTCAGTTGGGTACTAGCTACGCCCTAGTTGTGCCCTAGTTGCATCCTAGTTACACCCTGGTTGCATCCTACTTGTGTCCTACTTGCACCTTAGTTGCGCCCTAGTTGCCTCCTAATTGCATTCTAGCTGTGCCCTAGTTGCGTCCTAGATGCGCCCTAGTTGCGCCTCAGTTGGGCACTAGCTACGTCCTAGTTGCGCACTAGTTGCATCCTATTTGCGCCCTAGTTGCATCATCGTTGCACCCTAGTTGCACCCTACTTGCACCCTACTTGCGCCCTAGTTGCGCCCTGGTTGCGCCCTTGTTGCGTCGAACTTGCGCTATATTTGTGTCCTGCCTGCGCCCAACTTGTGCCCTAGTTGCGCCTGAGTTGCGCCCTACTTGCGACCTACTTGCGTCCTAGTTGCGCCTTAGTTGCGGCCTAGTTTGGCCCTACTTTCACCCTACTTACGCCCTAGTTGCGCCCTAGTTGCGCCCTATTTGCACCCTTGTTGCGCCCTAGTTATGCCCTACTTGTACCCTACTTGCGTCCTACTTGCATCCTACTTGCGTCCTTTTTACGCCCTTGTTGCGCCCTAGTTGCGCCCTAGTTGCGTCCTAGTTGCGCCTCAGTTGGACACTAGCAACGCCCTAGTTGTGCCTTAGTTGCTCCCTAGATGCGCCCTAGTTACGCCCTACTTGTGTCCTACTTACGCCCTACTTGCATCCTACTTTCACTCTAGGTGCACTCGACTTGCGCCCTAGTTGCGCCCTAGTTGCGCCTCAGTTGGGCACTAGCTACGCCCTAGTTGTGCCCTAGTTGTGCCCTAGTTGTGCCCTAGTTGCACCCTACTTGCACCCTACTTGCGCCCTACTTGCGTCCTAGTTACGCCCTAGTTGCGTCCTAGTTGCGTCCTACTTGTGTCCTACTTGCATCCTAGTTGCACCCTAGATGCGCCCTAGTTGCACCCTACTTGTACCCTACGTTTGCCCTACTTGCGCCCTAGTTGTCCCCTTGTTACACCCTAGTTGCGTCCTACTTGCCCCATACTTGCACCCTAGTTGCGCCTTAGTTGCGCCCTAGTTGCACCCTACTTGCGCCCAAGTTACACCTTAGTTACGCCCTGGTTACGTCCTAGTTGTGCCCTAGTTGCGCCCTATTTGCGCCCTAGTTACGCCATACGTGCGTCCTTGTTGCATCTTAGTTGCCCCTCAGTTGGGCACTGGCGACGTCCTAGTTGCGCCCTAGTTGCGCCCTAGTTGCACCGTAGTTGTGTCGTACTTGCGCCCTAGTTGCGTTCTATTTGCACCATAATTGCGCTCTAGTTGCGCCTCAGTTGGGCACTAGCTACGCCCTAGTTGGGTCCTAGTTGGGTCCTAGTTGCGTCTTAGTTGCGACCTAGTTGCGTCCTACTTGCGCCCTACGTGCGTCCTATTTGCGTCCTAGTTGCACCCTACTTGCATCCTACTCGTGCCCTACTCGTGACCTACGTACACCCAAGTTGTACCCTACTTGTGCCCTACTTGCGTCCTAGTTGCACCCTACTTGCGCCCTAGTTGCGCCCAAGTTGCGCCCTTCTTGCGCCCTAGTTGCACCTCAGTTGGACACTAGTTACGTCCTAGTTGTGTCCTGGTTGAGACCTATGTGCGCCCTAGTTGTGTCCTCGTTACATCCTACTTGTGCCCTTGTTGTGCCCTACTTGCGTCCAGTTGCGCCCTAGTTGCGCCCTAGTTGTGCCCTAGTTGCGCCGTAGTTTCGTCCTAGTTGCGCCCTAGTTGCGCCCTAGTTGCGCCCTAGTTATGCCCTAGTTGTACCCTAGTTGCACCCTAGTTTTGCCCTACTTGTACCCTAGTTACACCCTAGTTCTCCCCTACTTGCAACCTACTTGCGCCCTACTTGCACCCTAGTTGCGCCTTACTTGCGCCCTACTTGCGTCCTACTTACACCGCATTGCGTCTTAGTTGCATCCTAGTTGCGCCCTAGTTGCGCCCTACTTGTTCCCTACTTGCGTCCTACTTGCACCCTAGTTGCCCCCTTCTTACACCCTAGTTGCGCCCTATGTGCGTCCTACTTGTGCCCTAGTTGCACCCCATTGGCGCCCTTGTTGCGCCCTACTTGTGCCCTACTTGCACCCTTCTTGCGTCCGAGTTGCGCCCTACTTCCGCCCTAGTTACGCCCTTGTTTCACCCTAGTTGTGCCCTAGTTGCACGTCAGTTGGGCACTAGCTACGTCCTAGATGCACCCTAATTACATCCTAGTTACGTCCTATTTGGTTCCTACTTGTGTCCTATGTGCACCTTACTTGCGTCCTAGTTGCGCCTTAGTTGCACCCTAGTTGCACCCTAGTTGCACATCAGTTGCGCCCTAGTTGCGCCTCAGTTGGGCTCTAGCTGCGCCCTACTTGCGCCCTAGTTGTACCCTAGTTGCACCATACTTGCACCCTTCTTGCACCCTACTTGTGCCTAGTTACGCCCTAGTTGCGCCCTAGTTGTACCCTAGTTGCATCTCAGTTGGCACTAGCCACGTCCTAGTTGTGCCCTAGTTGCGCCCTAGTTGTGCCCTAGTTGTGCCCCAGTGGTATCCTGGTTGCGCCCTACTTGCGGCCTACTTGCGTCCTAGTTGCACCCTAGTTGCACCCTAGTTGCGTCCTACTTACGTCCTACTTGCGTCCTACTTACACCCTACTTGTGCCCCACTTGCGCCCTAGTTGCATCTTAGTTGTACCCTTGTTGCACCCTGGTTGCACTCTACTTGCGCCCTATTTGTGCCCTACTTGTGGCCTAGTTACGTCCTCGTTGTGTCCTACTTGCGCCCTACTTGCGTCCTACTAGCACCCTTCTTGCGTCCTAGTTACGCCCTACTTGCGTCCTAGTTGCGCCCTAGTTGCGCCCCTGTTGTGCACTAGTTGCGCATCAGTTGGGTACTAGCTACGCCCTAGTTGCACCCTAGTTGCATCCTAGTTACACCCTGGTTGCACCCTAGTTGTATCCTACTTGCACCTTAGTTGCACCCTAGTTGCGCCCTAATTGCACCCTAGTTGCGCCCTAGTTGCTTCCTAGTTGCGCCCTAGTTGCGCCTCAGTTGGGCACTAGCTACGCCCCAGTTGCGCCCTAGTTGCACCCTATTTGCGCTCTAGATGCATCCTAGTTGCACCCTACTTGCACCCTACTTGCACCCTACTTGCACCCTAGTTGCGCCCTGGTTGCACCCTAGTTGTGTCTTTCTTCCACCCTATTTGCGCCCTACCTGCGCCCTAGTTGCACCCTAGTTGCACCTGAGTTATGTCCTACTTGCGACCTACTTGCGCCCTACTTGCATCCTAGTTGCGCCTTTGTTGCGCCCTAGTTTGGCCCTACTTGCACCCTACTTACGCCCTAGTTGCGCCCTAGTTGCGCCCTAGTTGCACCCTAGTTGCGTCCTAGTTATGCCCTACTTGCGCCCTACTTGCGTCCTACTTGTGTCATTTTTGCGCCCTTGGTGTGCCCTAGTTGCGTCCTAGTTGCGTCCTAGTTGCGCCTCAGTTGGACACTAGCTACGCCCTAGTTGTACATTAGTCGCGCCCTAGTTGCACCCTAGTTACGCCAAACTTGTACCCTACTTACGATTTACTTGCTTCTACTTTCACCCTAGTTGCGCCCGACTTGCGCCCTAGTTGCGCCCTAGTTGCGCCTCTGTTGGGCACTAGCTACGCCCTAGTTGTACCCTTGTTGCGCCCTAGTTGTGGCCTAGTTGCACCCTACTTGCGCCCTACGTGCGTCCTAGTTACGCCCTTGTTGCATCCTAGTTGCGTCCTACTTTCGCCCTACTTGCGTCCTAGTTGCACCCCAGTTGCGCCCTAGTTGCTCCCTACTTGTGCCCTACTTTTGCCCTACTTGCGCCCTAGTTGTCCCCTTGTTACACCCTAGTTGCGCATTACTTGTTCCATACATACACCCTAGTTACGCCCTAGTTGTGCCCTAGTTACGCCCTACTTGCGTCCAAGTTGCACCCTAGTTGCACCCTAGTTGTGCCCTACTTGCACCCTAGTTACACCCTAGTTGTGCCATACTTGCGCCCTACTTGCACCCTACTTGCGCCCTAGTTGCACCCTACTTGCGCCCTACTTGCGCCCTACTTGCGCCCTACTTGCACCGTACTTACGTCTTAGTTTCGTCCTAGTTGCGTCCTAGTTGTGCCCTACTTGTCCCCTACTTGCGTCCTACTTGCGCCCTAGTTGTGCCCTACTTGCGCCCTAGTTGCGCCCTAGTTACGCCCTACGTGCGCCCTATTTGTGCCTTAGTTACACCCTATTGGCGCCCTTGTTGCGCCCAACTTGCACCCTACTTGCACCCTACTTGCGTCCTAGTTGCGCCCTACTTCCGCCCTAGTTACGCCCTAGTTGTACCCTAGTTGTACCCTAGTTTCACGTCAGTTAGGCACTAGCTACGTCCTAGTTGCACCCTAGTTACATCCTAGTTACGTCCTAGTTGTGTCCTACTTGTGGCCTACGTGCACCCTACTTGCGTCCTAGTTACACCCTAGATGCGCCCTAGTTGCACCCTAGTTGCACCCTAGTTGCGCCCTAGTTGCGCCTCAGTTGGGCTCTAGCTGCGCCCTACTTGCGCCCTAGTTGTACCCTAGTTGCGCCATACTTGCACCCTTCTTGCGCCCTACTTGCGCCTAGCTACGTCCTACTTACGCCCTGGTTGTACCCTAGTTGCGTCTCAGTTGGCACTAGCCACGTCCTAGTTGCGCCCTAGTTGCGCCCTAGTTGTGCCCCTGTTATATCCTAATTGCCCCCTACTTGCGTCCTAGTTACACCCTAGTTGCACCCTAGTTGCGCCCTACTTACGTCCTACTTGCGTCCTACTTACACCCTACTTGCACCCTACTTGTGCCCTACTTGTGGCCTAGTTACGTCCTGGTTGTGTCCTACTTGCGCCCTCCTTGCGTCCTAATCGCACCCTACTTGCATCCTAGTTACGCCCTTCTTGCGTCCTAGTTGCGCCCTAGTTGCGCCCCTTTTGTGCACTAGTTGCGCCTCAGTTGGGTACTAGCTACGCCCTAGTTGCGCCCTAGTTGCATCCTAGTTACACCCTGGTTGCACCCTAGTTGTGTCCTACTTGCACCTTAGTTGCGCCCTAGTTGCACCCTAATTGCACCCTAGGTGCCCCCTAGTTGCATCCTAGTTGCGCCCTAGTTGCGCCTCAATTGGGCACTAGCTACGTCCTAGTTGCGCCCTAGTTGCACCCTATTTGCGCCCTAGTTGCATCCTAGTTGCACCCTAGTTGCACCCTACTTGCACCCTACTTGCGCCCAAGTTGCGCCCTGGTTGCGCCCTAGTTGCGTCTATCTTCCGTCCTATTTGCACCCTAGTTGCACCCTAGTTGCGCCTGAGTTGGGCCCTACTTGCGCCCTACTTGCATCCTAGTTGCGCCTTAGTTACACCCTAGTTTGGCCCTACTTGCACCATACTTACGCCCTAGTTGCGCCCTAGTTGCGCCCTAGTTGCGCCTTAGTTGTGCCTTATTTATGCCCTACTTGCGCCCTACTTGCGCCCTACTTGCGTCTTACTTGTGTCCTTTTTGCGCCCTTGTTACGCCCTAGTTGCGCCCTAGTTGCGTCCTAGTTTTGCCTCAGTTGGACACTAGCTACGCCCTAGTTGTGCCCTAGTTGCGCCCTAGTTGCACCCTAGTTACGCCCTACTTGTGCCCTACTTACGTCCTACTTGCTCCTACTTTCACCCTAGTTGCACCCGACTTGCACCCTAGTTGCGCCCTACTTGCGCCTCAGTTGAGCACTAGCTACGCCCTAGTTATGTCCTTGTTGCACCCTAGTTGTGCCCTAGTTGCACCCTACTTGCGCCCTACGTGCGTCCTAGTTACGCCCTTGTTGCATCCTTGTTGCGTCCTACTTTTGCCCTACTTGCATCCTAGTTGCACCCTAGTTGCGCCCTAGTCACTCCCTCCTTGTGCCCTACTTTTGCCCTACTTGCGCCCTAGTTGTCCCCTTGTTACACCTTAGTTGCGCCCTACTTGCGCCATACTTTCACCCTAGTTGTGCCCTAGTTCCGCCCTAGTTGCGCCCTACTTGCGCCCAAGTTGCACCCTGGTTGCACCCTAGTTGTGCCCTACTTGCACCCTAGTTACACCCTAGTTGTGCCGTACTTGTGTCCTACTTGCGCCCTACTTGCGCCCTAGTTGCGCCCTAGTTGCACCCTACTTGTGCCCTACTTGCACCCTACTTGCACCGTATTTGCGTCTTAGTTGCGTCCAAGTTGCGCCCTAGTTGCGCCCTACTTTTCCCCTACTTGCGTCCTACTTGCACCCTAGTTGCGTCCTACTTTCGCCCTACTTGCGCCCTACTTGCATCCTACGTGCGTCCTACTTGTGTCCTAGTTGCGCCCTATTGGCGCCCTTGTTGCGCCCTACTTGCGTCCTACTTACACCCTACTTGCGTCCTAGTTACGCCCTACTTCTGCCTTAATTACGCCCTAGTTGCACCCTAGTTGTGCCCTAGTTGCACGTCAGTTGGGCACTAGCTACGTCCTAGTTGCACCCTAGTTACATCCTAGTAACGTCCTAGTGGCATCCTACTTGTGTCCTACGTGCACCCTTCTTGCGTCCTAGTTGCGCCCTAGTTGCGCCCTAGTTGCACCCTAGTTGCACCCTAATAGCGCTCTAAATGTGCCTCAGTTGGGCTCTAGGTGCACCCCAATAGTGCCCTAGTTGCACCCTAGTTGCGCCAAACTTGCACCCTTCTTACGCCCTACTTGCACCTAGTTACACCCTAGTTGCGCCCTAGTTGTACCCTAGTTGCGTCTGTTGGCACTAGCCACGTCCTAGTTGCGCCCTTGTTGTGTCCTAGTTGCGCCCTAGTTGCACCCTAGTTGTGCCCTAGTTGTATCCTAGTTGCGCCCTACTTGCGGCCTACTTGTGTCCTAGTTGCGCCCTAGTTACACCCTAGTTGTGTCCTACTTACGTCCTATTTGCGCCCTACTTACACCCTACTTGCGCTCTACTTGCACCCTAGTTGCATCTTAGTTGCACCCTAGTTGCTCCCTAGTTGTACCCTACTTGCGCCCTATTTGTGCCCTACTTGTGGCCTTGTTACATCCTGGCTGTGTCCTACTTGTGCCCTACTTGCGTCCTACTCGCACCCTCCTTGCGTCCTAGTTACGCCCTACTTGCGTCCTAGTTGCGCCCTAGTTGCGCCCCTGTTGTGCACTAGTTGCGCCTCAGTTGGGTACTAGCTACGCCCTAGTTGCACCCTAGTTGCATCGTAGTTACACCCTGGTTGCACCCTAGTTGTGTCCTGCTTGCACCCTAGTTGCGCCCAAATTGCACCCTAGCTGCGCCCTAGTTACGTCCTAGCTGCGCCCTAGTTGCGCCTCAGTTGGGCACTAGCTACGTCCTAGTTGCACCCTAGGTGCACCCTATTTGTGCCCTAGTTGCATCCTAGTTGCACCCTAGTTGCACCCTACTTGCACCCTACTTGCGACCTAGTTGCGCCCTGGTTGCGCCCTAGTTGCGTCCTATTTGCACCCTATTTGCGGCCTACCTGCGCCCTAGTTGCACCCTAGTTGCGCCTGAGTTGCGTCCTACTTGCGACCTACATGCGCCCTACTTGCGTCTTAGTTGCGCCTTAGTTGCGCCCGAGTTTGTCCCTACTTGCACCCTATTTACGCCCTAGTTGCGCCCTAGTTGCGCCCTAGTTGCGCCCTTGTTGCACCCTAGTTATGCCGTACTTGCGCCCTACTTGCACCCTACTTGCGTCCTACTTGTGTCCTTTTTGCGCCCTTGTTGCGCCCTAGTTGCGCCCTAGTTGTGTCCTACTTGCGTCTCAGTTGGACACTAGCTACGCCGTAGTTGTGCACTAGTTGCGCCCTAGTTGCACCCTAGTTATGCCGTACTTGTGCCCTACTTACGCCCTACTTGCTCCTACTTTCACCTTAGTTGCGCCCGACTTGCGCCCTAGTTGCGCCTCAGTTGGGCACTAGCTACGTCCTAGTTGTGCCCTAGTTGCGCCCTAGTTGTACCCTAGTTGCACCCTACATGCGTCCTACTTGCGTCCTAGTTACGCCCTAGTTGCGTCCTAGATGCGTCCTACTTGCGCCCTACTTGCGTCCAAGTTGCACCCTAGTTGCGCCCTAGTTGCTCCCTACTTGTGCCCTACTTTTTCCCTACTTGCGCCCTAGTTGTCCCCTTGTTACACCCTGGTTGCGCCCTACTTGTGCCATACTCTCACCCTAGTTGCGCCCTAGTTGCGCCCTAGATACGTCCTACTTGCGCCCAAGTTACGCCTTAGTTACGCCCTGGTTACACCCTAGTTGTGCCCTAGTTGTGCCCTACTTGCGCCCTAGTTACGCCATACTAGCGTCCTAGTTGCATCCTAGTTGCGCCTCAGTTGGGCACTAGCTACGTCCTAGTTAAGTCCTAGTTGTGCCCTAGTTGCACCCTAGTTGTGTCCTACTTGCGCCCTAGTTGTGCCCTAATTGCGCTCTAGTTGCGCTTCAAATGGGCACGAGCTACGCCCTAGTTGGGTCCTAGTTGCATCCTAGTTGCGTCCTAGTTGTGTCCTAGTTGCGTCCTACTTGCGCACTACTTGCACCCTAGTTGCGCCCTGGTTGTACCCTAGTTCCGCCCTAGTTGCGCCCTACTTGCGCCCTACGTGCGGCCTATTTGCGCCCTAGTTGCACCCTACTTGCATCCTACTTGCACCCTACTGGTGTCCTACTTACACCCAAGTTGTACCCTACTTGTGCCCTTCTTGCGTCCTAGTTGCACCCTACTTGCGTCCTAGTTGCGCTCTAGTTGCGCCCTTCTTGCGCTCTACTTGCACCTCAGTTTGACACTAGTTACGCCCTAGTTGTGTTCTAGTTGGGCCTTAGTTGCGCCCTAGTTGCGTCCTAGTTACGTCCTACTTGCGCCCTACTTGCGCCCTACTTGCGTCCAGTTGCATCCTAGTTGCGCCCTAGTTGCGCCCTAGTTGTGCCATAGTTTAGTCCTAGTTGCGTCCTAGTTACGCCCTAGTTGCGTCCTAGTTACGCCCTAGTTGTATCCTAGTTGCACCCTAGTTTTGCCCTACTTGCACCCTAGTTACACCCTAGTTGTGCCCTACTTGCACCCTACTTGCGCCCTACTTGCGCCCTAGTTGTGCCCTAGTTACGTCCTACTTGCGCCCTACTTGCACCCTACTTGCGCCGTACATGCTCCTTAGTTGCGTCCTAGTTGCGCTCTAGTTGTGCCCTACTTGTGCCCTACTTGCGTCCTACTTGCGCCCTAGTTGCGCCCTACTTGCGTCCTAGTTGCGTCCTACTTGTGCCTTACGTGCGCCCTACTTGTGCCCTGGTTGCGTCCTATTGGCGCCCTTGTTGCGCCCTACTTGCGCCCTACTTGCGCCCTACTTGCGTCCTAGTTGCGCCCTAGTTGTGCCCTACTTGTGCCCTACTTGCGTCCTACTTGCGCCCTAGTTGCGCCCTACTTGCGTCCTAGTTGCGTCCTACTTGTGCCTTACGTGCGCCCTACTTGTGCCCTGGTTGCGTCCTATTGGCGCCCTTGTTGCGCCCTACTTGCGCCCTACTTGCACCCTACTTGCGTCCTAGTTGCGCCTTACTTCCGCCCTAGTTACGTCCTAGTTACACCCTAGTTTTACCCTAGTTGCACGTCAGTTGGGCACTAGCTACGTCCTAGTTGCACCCTAGTTACATCCTAGTTACGTCCTAGTTGCGTCCTACTTGTGTCCTACGTGCACCCTACTTGCGTCCTAGTTGCGCCCTAGTTGCATCCTAGTTGCACCCTAGATTTACCCTAGGTGCGCCCTAGTTGCGCCTTAGTTGGGCTCTAGCTGCGCCCTAGTTGCGTCCTAGTTGTACCCTGGTTGCGTCTTAGTTGGCACTAGCCACGTCCTAGTTGCGCCCTAGTTGCGCCCTAGTTGCGCCCTATTTGTGCCCTAGTTTTACCCAAGTTACACCCTACTTGCGGCCTACCTTGTCCTAGTTGAACCCTAGTTGCACCCTAGTTGTGCCCTACTTACGTCCTACTTGCGCCCTACTTACATCCTACTTGCGCCCTACTTGTGCCCTAGTTGCATCTTAGTTGCACCCTAGTTGCGTCCTAGTTGCACCCTACTTGCGCCCTATTTGTGCCCTACTTGTGGCCTAGCTATGTCCTGGTTGTGTCCTATTTGTGCCCTACTTGCGTCATATTCGCACCCTATTTGCGTCCTAGTTACGCCCTACTTGCGTCCTAGTTGCACCCTAGTTGCGCCCCTGTTGTGCAATAGTCGCGTCTCAGTTGGATACTAGCTACGCCCTAGTTACGCCCTAGATGCATCCTAGTTAAACCCTGGTTACACCCTAGTTGTGTTCTACTTTCACCCTAGTTGCGCCCTAGTTGCGCCCTAATTACACCCTAGTTGCGCTCTAGTTGCGTCCTAGTTGCGCCCTAGTTGCGCCTCAGTTGGGCACTAGCTACGTCCTAGTTGCGCCCTAGTTGCACCCTATTTGCGCCCTAGTTGCATCCTAGTTGCACCCTAGTTGCACCCTACTTGCACCCTACTTGCGCCCTAGTTGCATCCTCGTTGCACCTTAGTTGCGTCCTACTTATACCCTATTTGTGCCCTACCTGCACCCTAGTTGCGCCCTAGTTGCGCCTGAGTTGCGCCCTACTTGCGACCTACTTGCGCCCTACTTGCGTCCTAGTTGCGCATTAGTTGCGCCCTAGTTTGGCCCTACTTGCACCCCACTTACGCCCTAGTTGCACCCTAGTTGCGCCCTAGTTGCACCCTTGTTGCGCCCTAATTTAACCCTACTTGCACCCTACTTGCGCCCTACTTGCGTCCTTTTGCCGCCCTTGTTGCGCCCTAGTTGCGCCCTAGTTGCGTCCTAGTTGCACCTCAGTTGGACACTAGCGACGCCCTAGTTGTGCCCTAGTTGAGCCCTAGTTGCGCCCTAGTTACGCCCTACTTGTGCCCTACTTACGCCCTACTTGTGTCCTACTTCACCCTAGTTGCGCTCGACTTGCGCCCTAGTTGCGCCCTAGTTGCGCCTCAGTTGGGCACTAGCTACGCCCTAGTTGTGCCCTAGTTGTGCCCTAGTTGTGCCCTAGTTGCACCCTACTTGTGCCCTACTTGCGTCCTAGTTACGCCCTAGTTGTGTCCTAGTTGCGTCCTACTTGCGCCCTACTTGCGTCCTAGTTGCACCCTAGTTTCTCCCTAGTTGCTTACTACTTGTGCCCTACTTTTGCCCTACTTGCGCCCTAGTTGTCCGCTTGTTACACCCTAGTTGCGCCCTACTTGCACCATACTTGAACCCTAGTTGCGCCGTAGTTGCGCCCTAGTTGCGCCCTACTTGCGCTCAGGTTACGCCTTAGTTACGCCCTGGTTAGGCCCTAGTTGTGCCCTAGTTCCACCCTACTTGCGCCCTACTTACGCCATACTTGCGTCCTAGTTGCATCCTAGTTGTGCCTTAGTTGGGCACTAGCTACGTCCTAGTTGCGTCCTAGTTACGCCCTAGTTGCACCCTAGTTGTGCCCTACTTGCGCCCTAGTTGCGCCCTACTTGCGCCCTAAGTGCGCTCTAGTTGCGCCTCAGTTGGGCACTAGCTAAGCCCTAGTTGGGTCCAAGTTGCGTCCTAGTTGCGTCCTAGTTGCGTCCTACTTGCGCCCTACTTGCACCCTAGTTGCACACTAGTTGTGCCCTAGTTCCGTCCTAGTTGCGTCCTGCTTGCACCCTACGTGTGGCCTATTTGCGCCCTAGTTGCACCCTACTTGCATCCTACTTGCGCCCTACTCGTGTCCTACTTACACCCATATTGTACACTACTTGTGCCCTACTTGCGTCCTAGTTGCGCCCTACTTGCGCCCTAGTTGCGCCCTAGTTGCGCCCTTCTTGCGCCCTAGTTGCACCTCGGATGGACACTAGTAACGACCTAGTTGTGTCCTAGTTGGGCCTTAGTTGCGCCCTAGTTGCGTCCTAGTTACGTCCTATTTGCGCCCTAGTTGCGCCCTACTTGCGTCCAGTTAAGCCCTAGTTGCGCCCTTGTTGCGCCCTAGTTGTGCCGTAGTTTCGTGCTAGTTGCGCCCTAGTTGCGCCCTAGTTGCGCCCTAGTTACGCCCTAGTTGTACCCTAGTTGCACCCTAGTTGTGCCCTACTTGCACCCTAGTTACACCCTAGTTGTGCCCTACTTGCACCCTAGTTGCGCCCTAGTTGCGTCCTACTTGCGTCCTACTTGCACCCTACTTGCGACGTACTTGCGTCTTAGTTGCGTCCTAATTGCGCTCTAATTGTGCCTTACTTGTGCCCTACTTGCGTCCTACTTGCGCCATACTTGCGCCCTAGTTGCGTCCTACTTGCGTCCTACGTGCGCCCTACTTGTGCCCTAAATGCACCCTATTGGCGCCCTTGTTGCGCCCTACTTGCGCCCTACTTGCACCCTACTTACGTCCTAGTTACGCCCTACTTCCGCCCTAGTTACGTCCTAGTTGCACCCTAGTTGTGCCCTAGTTACACGTTTGTTGGGCACTAGCTACGTCCTAGTTGCACCCTAGTTACATGCTAGTTACGTCCTAGTTACGTCCTACTTGTATCCTACGTGCACCCTACTTGCGTCCTAGGTGCGTCCTAGTTGCGCCCTAGTTGCACCCTAGTAGCACCCTAGTTGCGCCCTAGTTGCGCCTCATTTGGGCTCTAGCTGCACCCTAGTTGTGTCCTAGTTGTACCCTGGATGCGTCTCACTTGGGACTAGCCACGTCTTAGTTGTGCCCTAGTTGCACCCTAGTTGCGCCCTAGTTGTGCCCTAGTTTTACCCTAGTTGCGCCCTACTTGCAGCCTACTTGCGTCCTAGTTACACCCTAGTTGTACCCTAGTTGCGCCCTACTTACATCCTACTTGCGCCCTACTTACATCCTACTTGCACCCTACCTGCGCCCTAGTTGCATCTCAGTTGTACCCTAGTTGTGCCCTAGTTGCACCCTAGTTGTGCCCTAGTTGCACCCTACTTGCACCCTATTTGTGCCCTACTTGTGGCCTAGTTACGTCCTGGTTGTGTCCTACTTGCGCCCTACTTGCGTCCTACTTGCACCCTACTTGTGCCCTAGTTGCATCTTAGTTGCACCCTAGTTGCGCCCTAGTTGTACCCTAGTTGCGCCCTAGTTGCACCCTAGTTGCACCCTAGTTGTGCCCTAGTTTTACCCTTGTTGCGTCCTACTTGCGGCCTACTTGCATCCTAGTTGCGCCCTAGGTGTACCCTAGTTTCGCCCTACTTACGTCCTACTTGCGCCCTACTTACAACCTACTTGCACCCTACTTGCACCCTAGTTGCATCTTCGTTGCACCCTAGTTGCGCCCTAGTTGCACCCTAGTTGCGCCCTAGTTGCACCCTACTTGCACCCTATTTGTGCCCTACTTGTGGCCTAGTTACGTCCTGGTTGTGTCCTACTTGCGCCCTACTTGCATCCTACTCGCACCCTATTTGCGTCCTAGTTACGCCCTACTTGCGTCCTAGTTGCACCCTAGTTGCGCCCCTGTTTTGCACTAGTTGCGCCTCAGTTGGGTACTAGCTACGCCCTAGTTGCGTCCTAGATGCATCCTAGTTACACCCTAGTTACACCATAGTTGTGTCCTACTTGCACCCTAGTTGCGCCCTAGTTGCACCCTAATTGCACCCTAGCTGCGCCCTAGTTGCGTCCAAGTTACGCCCTTGTTGTGCCTCAGTTGGACACTAGCTACGTCCTAGTTGCGCCCTCGTTGCACCCTATTTACGGCCAAGTTGCATCCTAGTTGCACCCTAGTTGCACCCTACTTGCACCTTACTTGCGCCCTAGTTGCGTCCTGGTTGCGCCCTAGTTGCGTCCTACTTGCACCCTATTTGCGCCCTACCTGCGCCCTAGTTGCGCCCTAGTCACGCCTGAGTTGTGCCCTACTTGCGACCTACTTGCGCCCTACTTGTGTCCTAGTTGCGCCTTAGTTGCGCCCTAGTTTGGCCCTACTTGCTCCCTACTTATGCCCTAGTTGCACCCTAGTTGCGCCCTAGTTGCACCCTTGTTGCGCCCTAGTTTTGCCCTACGTGCGCCCTTCTTGCGCCCTACTTGCGTCCTACTTGTGTCCTTTTTATGCCCTTTTTGCGCCCTAGTTGCGCCCTAGTTGCGTCCTAGTTGCGCCTCAGTTGGACACTAGCGACGCCCTAGTTGTGCCCTAGTTGCGCCCAAGTTGCGCCCTCGTTACGCCCTACTTGTGCCTTACTTACGTCCTACTTGCGTCCTACTTTCACCCTAGTTGCGCTCGACTTGCGCCCTAGTTGCGACCTAGTTGCGCCTCAGTTGGGCACTAGCTAAGCCCTAGTTGTGCCCTAGTTGCACCCTAGTTGTGCCCTAGTTGCACCCTACTTGCGCCTTACTTGCGTCCTAGTTACGCCCTAGTTGCGTCCTAGTTGCGTCCTACTTGCGTCCTAGTTACGACCTAGTTGCGCCCTAGTTACGCCCTACTTGTGCCATACTTTGTCCCTACTTGCCTCCCAGTTGTCCCCTTGTTACACCCTAGTTGCGTCCTACTTGCGGCATACATGCACCCTAGTTGCGCCCTAGTTGCGCCCCTGTTGCGCCTTACTTGCGCCCAAGTTGCACCCTAGTTACGCCCTGGTTACGCCCTAGTTGTGCCCTAGTTGCGCCCTACTTGCGCCCTAGTTACGCCATACTTGCGTCCTTGTTGCATCCTAGTTGCGCCTCAGTTGGGCACTAGCTACGTTCTAGTTGCGCCCTAGTTGCACCCTAGTTGTGTCCTACTTGCGCGCTAGTTGTGCCCTATTTGCGTCGTAATTGCGCTCTAGTTGTGCCTCAGTTGGGCACTAGCTCCACCCTAGTTGGGTCATAGTTGCGTCCTAGTTGCGTCCTAGTTGCGTCCTAGTTGCGTCCTAGTTGCGTCCTAGTTGCGTCCTACTTGCACCCTACTTGCACCCTAGTTGCGCCCTAGTTGCGCCCTAGTTCCTCCCTAGTTGCGCCCTACTTGCACCCTACGTACGTCCTATTTGCGCCCTCCTTGCACCCTACTTGCATCCTACTTGTGCCCTACTCGTGACCTACTTACACCCAAGTTGTACCTTACTTGTGCCCTACTTGCGTTCTACTTGCGCCCTACTTGCACCCTAGTTGCACCCTAGTTGCGCCTTCTTGCGCCCTAGTTGCACCTCAGTTGGACACTAGTTACGCCCTAGTTGTGTCCTAGTTGCGCCCTAGTTTTGCCCTAGTTGCGTCCTAGTTACATCCTACTTGCGCCCTAGTTGCGCCCTACTTGCGTCCAGTTGCGCCCTAGTTGCGCCCTAGTTGCGCCCTAGTTGCACTATAGCTTCGTCCTTGTTGCGCCCTGGTTGCGCCCTAGTTGAACCCTAGTTATGCCCTAGTTGTACCCTAGTTGCACCCTAGTTGTGCCCTACTTGCACCCTAGTTACACCCTAGTTGTGCCCTACTTGCGCCCTACTTGCGCCCTAGTTGTGCCCAATTTGCACCCTACTTGCGCCCTACTTGCACCGTACTTGCGTTTTAGTTGTATCCTAGTTGCGCCCTAGTTGCGTCCTGCTTGTACCCTACTTGCGTCCTTCTTGCGCCCTAGTTACACCCTACTTGCACCCTAGTTGCGCCCTACTTGCGCCCTACGTACACCCTACTTGTGCCCTAGTTGCGCCCTATTGGCGCCCTTGTTGCGCCCTACTTGCGCCCTACTTGCACACTACTTGCGTCCTAGTTGCGCCCTACTTCCGCCCTAGTTACGCCCTAGTTGCACCCTAGTTGTGCCCTAGTTGCACGTCAGTTGGGCACTAGCTACGTCCTCGTTGTACCCTAGTTACATCCTAGTTACGTCCTAGTTGCGTCCTACTTGTGTTCTACGTGCACCCTACTTGCGTCCTAGTTGCGCCCTAGTTGTGCCCTAGTTGCACCCTAGTTGCACCTTAGTTGCACCCTAGTTGCACCTCAGTTGGGCTCTAGTTGCACCCTAATTACACCCTAGTTGCACCCTAGTTGTGCCAAACTTGCACCCTTCTTGCGCCCTACTTGCGCCTAGTTTCGCCCTAGTTGCGCCCTAGTTGTACCCTAGTTGCGTCTCAGTTGGCACTAGCCACGTCCTAGTTGTGCCCTAGTTGTGCCCTTGTTGCGCCCTAGTTGCGCCCTAGTTGTGCCCCAGTTGTATCCTAGTTGCGCCCTACTTGCGACCTACTTGCATCCTAGTTACGCCCTAGTTGCACCCTAGTTGCGCCCTACTTACGTCCTACTTGCGCCCTACTTAAACCCTACTTGCGCCCTACTTTCGCCCTAGTTGCATCTTAGTTGCACCCTAGTTGCGCCCTAGTTGCACCCTACTTGCACACTAGTTGTGCCTTACTTGTGGCCTAATTACGTCCTGGTTGTGTCCTACTTGTGCCTTACTTGCGTCCTACTCACACCCTACTTGCGTCCTAGTTACCCCCTACTTGCGTCCTAGTTGCGCCCAGGTTGCGCCCCTGTTGTGCACAAGTTGCGCCTCAGTTGGGTACTAGCTACGCCCTAGTTGCGCCCTAGTTGCATCCTAGTTACACCCTGGTTGCACCCTAGTTGTGTCCTTCTTGCACCCTAGTTGCGCCCTAGTTGCGCCCTAATTGCACCCTAGCTGCGCCCTAGTTGCGTCCTAGTTGCGCCCTAGTTGCGCCTCAGTTGGGCACTAGCCACGTCCTAGTTGCGCCCTTGTTGCACCCTATTTGCGCCCTAGTTGCACCCTAGTTGCACCCTTCTTGCACCCTACTTGCACCCCAGTTGCGCCCTGGTTGCGTCCTAGTTGCGTCCTACTTGCGCCCTATTTGCGCCCTACCTGTGCCCTAGTTGCACCCTAGTTGCGCCTGAGTTGCGCCCTACTTGCAACCTACTTGCGCCCTACTTGCGTCCTAGTTGCGCCTTAGTTGCGCCCTAGTTTGGCCCTACTTGTACCTTACTTACGCCCTAGTTGCGCCCTAGTTGTGCCCTAGTTGCGCCCTAGTTATGCCCTACTTGCGCCTTACTTGCGCTCTACTTGCGTCCTACTTGTGTCCTTTTTGCGCCCTTGTTGCGCCCTAGTTGCGCCCTAGTTGCGTCCTAGTTGCACCTCCGTTGGACACAAGCTACGCCCTAGGTGTGCCCTATTTCCGCCCTAGTTGCACCCTAGTTGCGCCCTAGTTGCGCCCTACTTGCGCCCTACTTGCGTCCTACTTGTGTCCTTTTTGCGCCCTTGTTGCGCCCTAGTTGCGCCCTAGTTGCGTCCTAGTTGCACCTCCGTTGGACACAAGCTACGCCCTAGGTGTGCCCTATTTCCGCCCTAGTTGTACCCTAGTTACGCCCTACTTGTGTCCTACTTACGCCCTACTTTCTCCTACTTTCACCCTAGTTGCGCCCGACTTGCGCCCTAGTTGCGCCTCAGTTGGACACTAGCTACGCCCTACTTACGTCCTAGTAGCACCCTAGTTGTGCCCTAGTTGCTCCCTACTTGTGCCCTACTTTTGCCCTACTTGCACCCTAGTTGTCCCCTTATTACACCCTAGTTGCGCCCTAGTTGCGCCCTAGTTGCGCCCTAGTTGTGCCCTACTTGCACCCAAGTTGCGCCTTAGTTACGCTCTGGTTACGCCCTAGTTGTGCCCTTATTTGCGTCCTACTTGCGCCCTAGTTACGCCATACTTGCGTCCTAGTTGCATCCTAGTTGTGCCTCAGTTGGGCACTAGTTACGTCCTAGTTGTACCCTAGTTGCGCCCTAGTTGCACCCTAGTTGTGTCCTACTTGCGCCCTAGTTGCGGACTACTTGCGTCCTAATTGCGCTCTAGTTGCGCCTCAGTTGGGCACTAGCTACGCCCTAGTTGGATCCTATTTGCGTCCTAGTTGCGTCCTAGTTGCGTCCTAGTTGCGTCCTACTTGCGCCCTACTTGCACCCTAGTTGCACCCTAGTTGTGCCCTAGTTCCGCCCCAGTTGCGCCCTACTTGCGCCCTACGTGCATCATATTTGCGCCCTAGTTGCACCCCACTTGCATCCAACTTGCGCCCTTCTCGTGTCCTACTTACACCCAAATTGTACCCTACTTGTGACCTACTTACGTCCTAGTTGCGCCCTACTTGTGCCCTCGTTGCGCCCTAGTTGCGCCCTTCTTGCGCCCTAGTTGCACCTCAGTTGGACACTAGTTACGCCCTAGTTGTGTCCTAGTTGCGCCCTAGTTGCGTTCTAGTTACGTCCTACTTGCGCCCTACTTGCGCCCTACTTGCGTCCAGTTGCGCCCTAGTTGCGCTCTAGTTGCGCCCTAGTTGCACCGTAGTTTTGTCCTAGTTACGCCCTAGTTACGCCCCAGTTACGCCCTAGTTGTACCCTAGTTGCACCCCAGTTGTGCCGTAACTTGCACCCAAGTTACACCCTGGTTGTGCCTCACTTGCGCCCTAGTTGCGCCCTAGTTGTGCCCTAGTTACGCCCTAGTTGCGTCCTACTTGCGCCCTATTTGCGCCCTACTTGCGCCGTACTTGCGTCTTAGTTGAGTCCTAGTTGCGCCCTACTTGTGCCCTACTTGCATCCTACTTGCGCCCTAGTTGCACCCTAGTTGTGCCCTAGTTGCGCTCTACTTGCGTCCTACGTGCGCCTTACTTGTGCCCTAGTTGCACCCTATTGGCGCCCTTGTTGCGCCCTACTTACGCCCTACTTGCACCCTACTTGCGTCCTAGTTGCACACTACTTCCGCTCTAGTTATGTCCTAGTTGCACCCTAGTTGTGCCCTAGTTGCACGTCAGTTGGGCACTAGCTACGTCCTAGTTGCACCCAAGTTACATCCTAATTACGTCCTAGTTGCATCCTACTTGTGTCCTACGTGCACCCTACTTGCGTCCTAGTTGCACCCTAGTTGCGCCCTAGTTGCACCCTAGTTGCACGCTAGTTGCACCCTAGTTGCGCCCTAGTTGCGTCCTAGTTGTACCCTGGTTGCGTCTCAGTTGGCACTAGCCACGTCCTAGTTGCACCCTAGCTGCGCCCTAGTTGCGCCCTAGTTGTGCCCTAGTTTTACCCTAGTTGCGCCCTACTTGCGGCCTACTTGCGTCCTAGTTGAGCCCTAGTTGCACCCTAGTTGCTCCCTACTTACTTCGTACTTGCGCCCTACTTACGCCCTACTTGCGCCCTACTTGTGCCCTAGTTGCATCTTAGTTGGACCCTAGTTGCGCCCTAGTTGCACCCTACTTGCGCCTTATTTGTGCCCTACTTGTGGCCTAGTTACGTCCTGGTTGCATCCTACTTGCGCCCTACTTGCGTCCTACTCGCACCCTATTTGCGTCATAGTTACGCCCTACTTGCGTCCTAGTTGCGCCCTAGTTGCGCCCCTGTTGTGCACTAGTTGCGCGTCAGTTGGGTACTAGCTACGCCCTAGTTGCACCCTAGTTGCGTCCTAGTTGCACCCTAGTTGTGCCCTAGTTGTGTCCTACTTGCACCCTAGTTGTGCCCTAGTTGTGCCCTAGTTGCACCCTAGCTGCGCCCTAGTTGCGTGCTAGTTTCGCCCTAGTTGCACCTTAGTTGAGCACTAGCTATGTCCTAGTTCCGCCCTAGTTGCACCCTACTTGCGCCCTAGTTGCATCCTAGTTGCGCCCTAGTTGCAATCTGGTTGTGCCCTACTTGCACCCTTCTTGCGCCCTAGTTGCGCCTTGGTTGCGCCCTAGTTGCGCCCTACTTGTGCCCTAGTTGCGCCCTACTTGCGCCCTAGTTGTGTAGTTGCGCCTGAGTTGTGCCCTACTTGTGATCTACTTGCGACCTACTTTCGCCCTACTTGCACCCTAGTTGCACCCTAGTTGCGCCCTAGTTTGACCCTAATTGCACCCTACTTGCGCCCTAGATGCGTCCTAGTTGTGCCCTAGTTGCGCCCTGGTTTATGTCTATGTCTATGTATATGTATATTTATATTTATATGTATATGTATATGTATATGTATATGTATATGTATATGTATGTGTATGTGTATGTGTATGTGTATGTGTATGTGTATGTGTATGTGTATGTGTATGTGTATGTGTATGTGTATGTGTATGTATATGTGTATGTGTATGTGTATGTGTATGTGTATGTG